>CAUYTI010153365.1:0-11587 GCA_963575145.1 Galago senegalensis
AATCCCCAACTATGAAAAATAAATAAATAAATAAACATTCATACACACAGAGGGTGCTGAAACACGTATACATATTTTAAGAAGGGAAAAACTATCATGGAAGAAGCCCAAGTGTCCATCAACCCACAAATGGATTAATAAGTTGTGATATATGTACACCATGGAATATTATGCAGCCCTAAAGAAGGACAGAGACTTTACCTCCTTCATGTGCACATGAATGGAACTGGAAAATGTTCTTCTTAGCAAAGTATCTCAAGAATGGAAGAAAAAGTATCCAATGTACACAGCCCTATTCTGAAACTAATTTATAGCTTTCATAGGAATGTTATAACCTAATTGTAGCCTTAGAATAAGAGGAGGAGGTAGGGAGAGGGGAGGGGAAGGGGGGTAGATGGGTGGAGAGAGGGTGATTGGAGGGGTCACTTCTATAGTTTATCCTACAAGGGTACAAGTGAATCTTTCTAAAAGCAGAGTATGAATGTCTTAACTCAATAATTGAGAAAATGACATGAGGGCTACGTTGACCAGTTTGATGAGAGTATTTCAAGATGTGTATGAAAATACCACACTGTACCCCGTGATTGCATTAATGTACACAGCTATGATTTAATAAAAAAAAAAAGAAGGGAAAACTGTATTAAAATTGTAATACTAACATCATGTTTGACTTCTGCAATTAGAAGAGATACAAGATACAAAATACAAAATAACAAATGTTATCAGCATACAAGTATATAGTATTACAATTTTAATACAGTTTTTTCCTTTCTTAAAATATGTATTTTGGGGCACCCTCTGTTTATATAACTTGTTAGAATTCTAATTGGTATTAAATTGAATTTGGAGACAACCAAATTTATAAAAATATTCATTGTGACAATTCATAAACATGATATATCTCTCCATGTATTTTTTCTTTAATTTCTCTCAGCAATGTTTAGTAATTTTTAGTATAAAGACCTTTTGATAAAATTATTCCTAAGTATTTAATATTTTATAGTGTTATCCTATATTCATTATTTGCTTCCAGTATGTAAAAATACAATTGATTTTTGAAGATTAACTATGTATCTTATGAAATTTCTAAATCAATATATTAAAGTTGTTTGTGTATTTCTTAAAATTTTATATTTAAACAATCATGTAATCAGCAAATAAAGACAATTTTATTTGTTTCTTCCCAATCTTTATCTCCTTTGCTTATTTTATTTAACTTATTCTACAGGCTAGGATCTCCAGTATAATATTAATTAGAATTCATATGAATATACATCCTTTGCTTGCTCCTGTTTTTATGGAGAAAACATTCACTATTTTATCATTACATATAATGTTAATTATCAATCATTTACAGATTCCCTTGGCCAAATTAAGAAAACCCATTTTCATTCCTAGTTTTCTGATAATTTTTATCATCAATAGTTGTTAGATTTGATTAAAAGCTTTTTCTATATTTATTGATATGATTATATGGTTTTTCTCCTTTATTTTATTAATGAGGTGAATTATCTTGATTAGATTTTGAATGTTAAAAAAAACCCTTCATTCTAGGGTGTGCCTCAGTTATAATCTATTCTTCTATTTATATGTTACTCTATTTGATTTGTTAATATATTGTTTTATGGGATTTTTTATTGTTTGGGATTCATTGAGGGTACAAAGAATTAGGTTACACTGATTACATTTGTTAAAGTCCCTCTTATAATTGTGTCCCACCCCCAAGAGGTGTGCTATACACAGTGACCCCCCACTCCACTTCTGTCTCCCCTTCCCCATTTGCTCATTCCCCTACTCTTCACCTTGTATTAGCTCATCTACTGCCTTTATATTAGAATTGAGTACACTGGATTCTTGCTTCTCCATTCTTGTGATGCTTTACTAAGAAGAATGTGTTCCACCTCCATCCAGGTTAATACAAAAGATGTAAAGTCTCCATCTTTTTAGTGGCTGAATAGTATTCCATAGTGTGTGTGTATATTTTTTATATATATATATATATATATATATATATATATATATATGTATATATGTATGTATGTATGTATACCATAGCTTGTTAATCCACTTCTGGGTTGGTGAGCATTTAAGCTGATTCCACATTTTGGTGATTGTAAACTGAGCTGTGATAAACAGTTTAGTGCAAATGTCCTTATGATAAAAAGGATTTTTTTTCTTCTGAGTAGATGCCTAGTAATGGGATTGCAGGATCAAATGGAAGGTCTAATTTGAATTCTTTGAAGATTCACCACACTTCCTTCCAAAAAGGTTGTATTAGTTTGCAGTCCCAACAGCAGTGTAAAAGTGTTCCCTTCTCTGTATGTCCATGCCAACATCTTCAGCTTTGAGACTTTGTGATCTGGGTCATTCTCACTGGGGTTAGGTGATATCTCAGGGTAGTTTTGATTTGCATTTCTCTGATTATTAGAGAGGATGAGCATGTTTAAATATGTTTGTTAGCCACTGTCTGTCTTCTTTGAGAAGGTCCTATTCATGTGACATATGAGATATCACTTGCCCAGTAATATATGGGATTTGGGGGTCTTTTTTTTCTTTGTTAATTTGAGTTCTCTATAGATCCTAGTTATAAAGCTTTTTTTTATTCATAGTATGCAAATATCTTCTCCCATGCTAAAGGTTGTCTGTTTGCTTTGGTTGTTTTTTCCTTAACTGTACAGAGAAGCTTTTAGTTTCATTAAGTCCCATGTGTTTATTTTTGTTGTTGTTACAATCACCACGGAAGACTTCTTCATTAAATCTTCCCAAGGCCAATATCTTCAAGTGTTTTCCCCACACTTTCTTTGAGGATTTTTATTGCTTCATACCTTAGATTTAAATCTTTTATCCATCTTTAATCAATTCTTTTAAGGGATGAGAAGTGCCGGCCCAGTTTCAGTCTTTGACATGTGGTTAACCAGTTCTCCCATCACCATTTATTGAACAGGGATTCTTTTCCCCAGTGTATGTTCTTGTTTGGTTTGTCAGAGATAAGGTGCTATAAGAGGTTAGTTTCATCTCATGGTTTTCTATTAGGTTCCAAATGTCAATGTCTCTATTTGGTTTTTGTTTGTTTGTTTGTTTGCTGTTACCGTGCTGTTTGGATCATTATGGCCTTGTAGAATAGTCTGGTAGGGTGATACCCCAGGCTTTGTTTTTGTTACTTTGTTTTGTTACTAAGAATTCCTTTGGCTTTACAGAGTTTCTTCTGGTTCTATACAAAATGAAGAATTATTTTTTCCAAATCTTGAATGTATGGTGATGGTATTTTAATGGGGATTATGTTGAATCTGTAGATTGCTTTGGGTAGGAAAGACGTTTTCACAATGTTGATTCTTCCAGCCATGAGCATGGTGTGTTTTTCCATTTGTTAATATCTTCTGCTATTTATTTTCTTAGAGTTTCATAATTTTCTTTGTAGAGGTCCTTCACCTCTTTTGTTATATAAATTCCTAGATATTTCTTCTTCTTTTTTTTTTTTTTTTGAAGCTACTGTGAAGGGAATTGTGTCCTTGATTAGCTTCTCATCTTGCCTGTTATTGGCATGTACAAAGACTACTGATTTTTTGGACATTGATTTTATATCCTAAGACATTGCTATATTTTTGGATCACTTCCAGGAATCTTGTGGTTGAATCTTTAGGGTTCTCTAAGTATAAGATCATATCATATCTTGGCAAAAAGGGAAAATTTGACCTCCTCTGTCCCCATTTGGATGCCCTTTATTTCCTTCTCTTGCCTGATTGTTTTGGCTAGAACTTCCAGCACTATGTTGAATAGTAGTAGTGATAGAAGACAACCTTGTCTGGTTCCAGTTCTAAGTGGAAAAGCTTTCAATTTTACTCCATTCAGTATGATATTAGCATGGGTTTGTCATAGATGCTTTGATCAGATTCAGAAATATGCCACCTATGCCTGAATTCTTAAGTGTTATAATTAGAAAAGGATGCTGAATTTCATCAAAAGCTTTTTCTGCATTTATTGAGAGGATCATATGGTCTTTGGTTTTGGTTCTGTTGATAACAGTGAATTACATTTATGGACTTGCATATGTTAAATCAGCCTTGAATCTGTGGATGAAGCCTACTTGATTGTGATGAATGATTTTTTTTAATGTGTAGCTATAGTTATTGGCTAGGATTTTATTGAGAATTTTGTTGAAATTGGTCTGAAGTTCTTCTTTTTAGTTGGGTCTTTTCCTGGTTTGGGTATCAGGGTAATGTTTGCTTCATAGAACATGTTGGGAAAGATTCTTTCATTCTCTTTTTTTTTTTTAATAATTTCTGCAGTATGGGTGGGTATAAGGTCTTCTTTGAAGGCTTAATAAAATTCTGGTGTGAAGCCTTCTGGATCAGTGCTTTTGTTGGGAGATTTTTTGTTTCTTTTATCTCAGTTCTCAAATCAGTCTGTTGAAAAGATCTATTTCTTCTCTAATAATCTTAATCAGAAACAATGAAGGGGAAATAACAGATGCCACAGGGATTTAAGGAGATCATCTCCTGAGTACTACAAGAAACTCTATGCCCCCAAATTTGACACTATGGAGGAAATGGATCAATACCTGGAACCACACCCTCTCCTTAGACTTAATCAAAAGAACCTTATTTAAAGGAGATAGCATGATGACAGTGGTGATTTTATGTGTAAGATAAATTCAAAGATGAGGAGGCAAAGGGTTTGAGGCATTTGCACTCTAATTACAATAAAAGGATATTTGGTCCAGGGTGGGGTGGTAGGAATGGAAAGGTGGAGTAGATATTAGAGAGCTTTGGAAAAACATCATCATCAGCTAGTGTCTTGATATGGTGGTTTAGAGAGAAGAGGAATCAAGGGGGATTTCAATGTTGAGTTATAGTATGATGTCATCACTAGCAAAAATAGAGAAGTTGAGAGAGGAAGTTGGTTTGAGTTTGGGAGAAATAGTAATATAATTTTTTTGTATCTTTATTTTATACTTTTATTTAATTTTTTTTTTTACTTTTTAAACTTTTTCCTTTTTTTAAATTTCAAATTAATATGAGGGTCCAAATGTTTTGGTTACATTGTTCTCACTTGAGGTAAAAGTCTAAGTTATAGTTGAGCCCTTCACCAAGGGGGTGTGCTGAACACTCTTGAATTATACACATTAGGTGAGATCCCATCAATCACCCACCCTCCTCCCACCAATCCCTCTCCCCCTCCTCCTCCCCTCTTTCCTCTCCTCCTTGCTAGAGTATATTTTTGTTTTATCATTTGTGTGGGTGTGTAATTGTTTATATATTGGTTTTGTATTAGTATTGAGGACATTAGGGTTTTTTTTTTTCCTATTCTTGAGATACTTTACTAAGAAGAATGTGTTTCAACTCTATCCAGGTATATATATATAGTCTCCATCTTTTCTTATGGCTGAATAGTACTCCATGGTGTACCTATGCCACAGTTTGTTAATCTGTTCATGGGTTGATGGGCATTTGCGTTGCTTCCACAACTTGATAATTATGAATTGAGCTGCAATAAATATTAGATGTTTTCATCATTGCTGGAACACAACTTGATAATTAGGAATTGAGCTGTGCAAATGTATTAGTGGTAAAATGATTTTGTTCATCTGGGTAGATACTCAGTAATGGAATTGTAGGATCAAATGCAATGTCAGCATTTAGTTCCTTGAGAATTCTCCATACTTCTTTCCATAAAGGCTGTATTACTTTGCAATCCCACCAGCAATGTAGAAGTATTCTCTTCTCTTCACATCAGTGTCAGCATTGCAGATTCAGAACCTTGGGATGTGGGCTAATCTTACTGGCGTTAGATGGTGATATCTCAGAGTGGTTTTGACTTCTCTGATGATTAAAGATGATGAGTACTTTTTTCATGTGTTTGTTGTCCATTCATCTGTCATCTTCAGAGAAGTTTCAAGAAGTTCTCTTACCCACTTCGAAATGGGTTGTTTACTCTTTCCTTGTTGATTACTTTGAGTTCTCTATAGATTATAGTTATTAGGCCTTTGTCAAATTCATAACATGCAAAAATCTTCTCCCATTCTGAAGGCTGTCAGTTTGCTTTGGATGTGATACCCTTAGCTGTGCAGTAGCTTTTTAGCTTGACCAAATGCCATTTGTGAAAGTGTTCCTGGAGCCCCCTGATTGGAGACGCAGGGAAAAGGAACTGCAGACGGAATGATTGATTTGAAAGGAGATCAAGACTTGCTCAGGTCAGCGACCAGGCCTAACTTTACTGATTATCTTATATACTTTTCAAACATTCAGCAAGAATTTAATACAGATAAAAAGAAGTGAAGTAAGATTAGGAAACTACCATTAAGATTATAATTCAGTGTGAAGGCTGAGGAACACATATACAATTGATTTTGTTTGGGGTAAAAACATAAAAGAGACTGGCTGTCTGCTCTTACTTAGCCTAAGTTGTTTTTAGAACGGAAACCAGAGATTATAATGTTAATGAAGGAAGAAGACAGAGAGCAGAACCCAATGCCAGGGGACAGGCATTCAAGCTTCCAGCTGAGACCCTGGACTAGCCCTCCGGATTCCTTTGTGAGAGTGTCTCTACATTTCTGCAGGCTTCAGGCAGGAACTCAATCATAAAAGAAATCTTTCCCAGAGCCATTCTCCTGGAGGAGCACGTGAAGTGAACTGCCACGTCTGAGCATGGGATGCCTGTCTCTTCACATTTGTTTATTTTATTGTTTCATTGCCAAGGAGGTCTTCTTCATAAAATCTTTGGTCGGACCACACTTATGGTGCAATTTACAAGGATACGTGCCAAATCTACTAAGTGTAGAGTATAAAGGTCTTAACACAATAATTAAGAAAGTACAGTGAAGACTATGTTAACCAGTTTGATATAAGTATTTCAAATTGTATATGAAACCAGCACATTGTACCCCATAATTGCATTAATGTACACAGTTGTGATTTAATTTAAAAAACTACAAATTTAAAGTTTAAAAAAAAAAAAACCTTACCCAAGCCATTATTATGAAGCATTTTCTCTACACTCTCTTCTAGAATTTTCATTGTTTTGTGTCTTTTTTATTATTATTACTATTAAATCATAGCTGTGTAACTAATGCAATCATGGGGTACAGTGTGGTGTTTTCATATACAATTTGAAATATTTTCATCAAACTGGTTAACATAGCCTTCATTTAAATCTCTAACCAGCAAGAATAGATTTTTGTCAATGGTGAGAGAGGCAAGTCCAGTTTCAATCTTCTACATGTGACTAACCAGTTCTCCCACCACCACTTGTTAAATAGGGATTCTTTTCCCCATTCCTTACTTTTGTTTAGTTTATCAAAGATCAAATGATGATATGTAGTTTGTTCATCTCTAGATTCTCTATTCTATTCCATAGATCTATGTCGCTATTTTTATCCCAGTACCATGATGTTTTGATCACTATAAACTTGTAGTATAACCTGAAGGCTGGTAATGTGATGCCTCCAAATTCATTTTTATTTCTAAGAATTGTATTGGCTATTCAGGGTTTTTTCTGGCTCCATATAAAGCAAAGTGCTAATTTTTCAAGTTTTTAAAAGTGTGACATTAGCACTTTGATGGGGATTGCATTAAATCTGTAGATTGTCTTAGGTAGTATGGACATTTTAAC
This sequence comes from Galago senegalensis, assembly GCA_963575145.1. Taxonomy (NCBI): domain Eukaryota; kingdom Metazoa; phylum Chordata; class Mammalia; order Primates; family Galagidae; genus Galago; species Galago senegalensis. The sequence continues at coordinate 7,609 of CAUYTI010153365.1, forward strand.
AATGTTAATTCTTCTCAGCCATGAGCAAGGTTAAATTTTTCCATTTGTTAACATCTTCTGCTATTTCTTTTCTCGGGGTTTCATAGTTCTCTTTATAAAGATCTTACACTTCCTTTGTTAGAACTGAGGCACCACTGATTCCACAATGCCACTCAGTGGCCCACATAATGTATAGGCTTCTCAGAGAATTCACCAAACACTCTGGCCTCTTCCAGGTAAACAGATAGGGGGAAGGGTGAGCTGTGGACTCAGGATTGCAGAGAGAATATTTATTCACTTTTGTGCCAGGCAGGATGGGACTGTTCTCAGAGGTGGAAATTCCCAGGTGTAGGAGAACTGGGATCTCATGGCTCTCTCCTATGGCATGAGGTGAGCAGTCCTTTGTTCCCTGCTTGCTCATGGAAAGTCTGCCCCTTGGCAACAGGTGCCCTCTGACTAGTCCCTCAGTACCAGCTATCTATTGTTTTTCTTCCTCTTTCTTGGTCTCTCAGCTTGACTCAATGGGAATGATATGTACCTCACTTTCTTCTCCTTGCTCTCAACTTTCCACCTTTGGCTTCTTCAAGTCCACTCAGTCCAACTTCTCTCCCTCTAGACAGAAGCCTCTGGCAAAAGCAGCCTGTAGTGGAATATCTTCCCAGAGTCCCCTGTGTGATGCTTTTAGAAAAGGTTGGGGAGGTAAGATTATGATACAGAGGTAAACCCTGAGCTTCTCTGTGCAATAGATGATCTAAATATGCACAGGTAGTTTTGTAATTATATTAGGTAATACCCTAAATCCCTAGCATCTCTGATAGGCTGCATGTACCTAAGGAGTGTCCATGCCAAAAGAGGAGGCAGGGGAAACTAAAAAAGAACTAATGAAGACAAAGTGTATTACCTGCATTGCTTTCTGAGGGCTAGTGTCTTCCACATCACAAACACAGTTAAGATCTTCAGCCATCTCCTATTTGAGCAGAGAGGCAGTGGGTGACTTCATAAGTGGAAACATGGGTACACACGCACATATCACCAGGAAAATACAAGAAACCTATTCACTCATGTATAAACTAGGATTTTAAGGATTTCTAGAGTCATAGTCAGACATTTCAGCCTCACCCTGATTATTGAAATGATTAGTAAGTTCCCTGGAGGAGGTGATATTTGAATGCCTCTAAAGGCTTATCTAAACTCTTCATGGAATGGAGCAATTCTTTTTACACAGAGTTTTATTTAGTATAAACCTGAGGCTTCCCACTGCCCTATTTTGTATCTTTTCTTCTCCCATTGAATCTTTGAGTAGTAACTTTGACTATCATGTTCAGATGTCTTTTTCTCACTACTGGTGCTTCTAGAATATACACTAGGAGAGACAACCTAATTCAAGATAGTATAATCTGTGATTAAGCCTGGAGGTTTTGAAGGTGCAATGCCTGATAAATGCAAATCTTGGCTCCAACACTAACTAAATTAGAAGCACCAAAATATCTAATAATAGATATGTGGATAAATAAATTGTGATATATTCATTCAAAAACATGCTTTAGAGCAGTAATATTGCCTAGGGATGACTTCACAAACATATTACAATTGTAAGGGCAATTCATATAGAATGATACCATTGTTGTAGTCCTTAAATATCTAAAAAGACCATCATGTATTATATGGGGTTACATATGTGTGTAAGAAAGTGGGAAGAAATGTATAGAAATGTGAAGAATTACAAACACTAAATTCAAGATTGTGGTTACTACTGGTGAAAGAGTGGTAGAAAAGGAAATTTGGGTATTTTATAATGTTTCAGTTCTTAGTAACATTGGAATATAAATGTTTATTATTATTATATTATATTTTATAGTTTTTTATACACCTGAAATATTATATAGCATATTTTTAAACAACTGTACTATAGATTTATCCCTGGTTTATTGACATTATATTCTAGATACCTTAAATATTTCTCTGTCAGGGAATGTACATGTAGACATATAATTGTACAATAAGATTCTCTCATTCCCACAAAAAGTAGGATTTGGGAAGACATATTTAATAATAAATAATCTAGTCTACTTCCTATGCTAAAATTTGTCTGTGGGAATAAAACCGATGACATGAAATAAATTCTAGGGTTATAAAATAAAAGATTAATTTCTGGTACATATCTTCTAACTTCAACATTATTAGGCAAATATTTTATCTATATTTAGAAGAACCTGTACTTTAACCAAATATTTTTCATTATAAAGTAGAACGCACTTAAATATTGCTCCTAATTAAAGAATTAAAGGCTAACTTGCACTTCCCATTATCATGCACAATATCAGCCTGAAATTACAATTTGCAAACGAAAAAAGTATTAGACTTGTGGCTTGTTCCTCAAAAGAGATTTCGAATTCTATTTTAACACAGACCCTGCCACTTTCACATAATGTTTTACTGTAGCTTACACTTTACCATTTTCCCAAAATCTTAGGGCAGTGTGTTAGCTAGGGCACTTATGGTCTTCTGTTTCTTGAGTCAACTTTGTTAACACATATTTATCCATATATCTATAAGCTAGTATCTGTTTTGTGTAAGTTTAAAATCATAATGACAATTTTGTAGTATTCTCTTAAAATCATGTTTCACAAAATCTAAGATAACATCAATTGTAAGGTGAATATCATTAAAGAAGAAAAATTAAAATCTGACTATTAAGATATTATACAATGCTTCCTTCTATATTCTAAACTCAGAAACTTAAAAGTAATGTGCACCTCAGAGTCAATGAAATGTACGGTTATTTTATTTTTTAAAAAATTTTAAGGCAAGCCTGGAACAAAGTTTATTGAAGAAGAGAAAGATAGGTTTACAGAGTAAAAAACTTACAAAGCAGGATACTTTTTCCATAGACAGCAAATAGGCCTCCATTGCCAGGGCAAGTAGGCAAAGAGGCCTGTTAGGCTATTTTAAATCTTTGTGGACCTATATTCCTTTTGTTCGCTGCTGACACTATTTAGTACAGCAGACTATTGTGCTGTGAATCCAAATCATCCTGCTAAGCCCTGGATTTTTTTGTGGCTCCAGACATTCAAGCACATCTGGCACACATTGTTAATTACCACATCCATAAATACATTAGCACAATGTGTTTCCTGATGAATGTTGCAATGAGCAGACTTCAGTGACTTGCCATTGTGAAATGTTGCCACAGTGGTTTTAAGCTAAGTCTGTCTTTAAGATGGACCATTAAAGAATTTCTCTTTGGTCATGCTTACTAATTTGACCTTACTACAGTAAAATATCAAAGTTCTTCTTGGAACACAAAAAGAAGTAATTTTTTGATGTTTTATATATCATGGGTACAATTTTAATGAATTTATTGGTTGCATAAAATGTTTCATCCATACCACAAGCAGATATATGTAGCTGCTTAGAATTGTTACATCAACCTTTGTTTTCATCAACTGAAATATTAAAACACTACAGAATATTTTGTTTTTCTCCAATAAGTTCTCGCACATGATCAATATCCTCAGTAGCAGAATTCCTGGCTAGAATATATTTGCAAAGTTTGATTCTGCTAAAGTCATTTGCTTTCTTCTTCATGCCGCAAACAGTCCTTGAGAAACTCATTGTCTGAAAAAGGCATATGGCCACTTTTTGCCAACAGCATCACTTACTTTATTTGTGTCCGGTGGAAATTTCAATTTTTTTCTATTAGTTAATTAAGTTTTCATCATGAATCTTTTTTTTTTTTTTTGAGGAAGAATCTCACTATGTTGCTCTCAGTAGAGTGCGGTGGCATCACAGCTCACAGCACCCTCAAACTCTTGGGCTTAAGCGATTCTTTTTTTTTTTTTTTTTTTTTTTTTTTTTTGTCATTTAAAATCATTTAATACATAAAGTGAAAAACTGTCTAGAATATAAAAGCATTTCACATTTTTAAAAACAAATACCTTCTAAATTACAGGTGTAAATATCCACAATCCTTTATCTGAAACCCTTGTTTCAGATTTAG
>CAUYTI010153366.1:0-37313 GCA_963575145.1 Galago senegalensis
GCTAAGGCGCCAGCCACATACACCTAAGGTGGTGGGTTCAAATCCAGCCCAGGCCCACCAAACAACAATGACGGCTGCAACTAAAAAATAGCTGGGTGTTGTGGCGGGCACCTGTGGTTCCAGCTACTTGGGAGGCTGAGGCAGGAGACTCGCTTGAGCCCAGGAGTTGGAAGTTACTGTGAGCTGTGATGCCAGGCACTCTACCCAGGGGGACAGCTTAAGGCTCTGTCTCAAAAAAAAAAAAAAAGTTGTAAGAAAAGAAAACTACAGACAAATATCTCCCTTATTGTGTTAACATAGATACAAAAATGATAAACAAAATTTTACCAATAATATATGAAAAGGATAATACATTATGACAATGTAACATTTATCCTAGGAATTCAGTTTCAGTTTAACATTTGAAAATGCAAACAAACTTTAAAAGTGCACCATGTGAGCAAGCTAACCCCCCCCCATACAATCATTTCCATAGGATTAAAATACACTTGAAAAAATTCAACATACATTTTGATAAAAACTCTCAGCCAACTGGAAATAGAAAGGGATTTCAATTTGATAAAGGGCATTGTGATAGGCAGACTCTTAAGATAGCTTCAGATGATCCCTACCTCATTTGGTATCCCTTCCCCTGTGTATGGGCCAGACCTAGTAGTGACTCACTTTTTATGAAAAGAATTCTCTCAAGTGATGGGATGTCACTTATGAGATTAGCTTACAAAATAAGTGTAACTTCCATGTTGTTTGGTGGCTTGCTTTGACAGAATCCAGCTGCCAAGTTCTGAGTAACCCTATGGAGAGCCTTATGTGGCAAAAAAGTAATATAGTCCCCTGTCCAACAACCAATGAGGAACTGACACTCACGATCAGACAGCTGTGAGGAAATGAATCCTGGCAACAACCACATGAGTGAGCCTGGATGCAGATCTTCCCTGAACCTAGGCTTCAGATGAAACAATAGCCATGGCTCATACCTTGATTATAGCCCTGTGAGAGACCTTGAACCATATCTGAGCTGGGATTCCTGACCCCTATAAATGGTGAAATAACAGATGTTTGTTGTTTTACATTACTATGTTTGGGGATAATTTGTTAGGTAACCATGGAAAATAAATATAGCCATGTGCAAAAAATCTACCACTAATATCATATTTAATAATGAAAGACTTGACATGACTTTCTCCTTAGATAAGGAACAAGAAAAAGACGTTTGCTATCACCACTTCCATTTAACACTGAATTGGAGTTCCATCCAGAATAGTCACACATGGAAAATAAATAAAAAGCATCCAGATTGGAAAGGAAGAGGTAAAGCACTCTTTATTCTTAAACAGCAAGATCATCTATCTAGAAAATCTGATTACCTCTACAAAAAAAGTTATTAGAACTAAAACGTAAGTTTAGCAAGGTTCAGGATGCAAGATCAATATGTAAAAATCAATTGTGTTTCTATATACAGATGGTTTCTTACTTAAGATAGTTTCACTTGCAGTTTTTTTTTAACTTTACACTGGTGGGAAAGCAACATGCACTCAGTGCAAAGAGGCAGGGTGCTCTCTCACAATGCTGGGAAGTGGCAGCAGAACAGAGCTCCTTGTCAGCCACATGATCACAAAGGTGAACAATCTATATTTTGTAATGTACTGTGCTGCCAGATGATGTTGCTCAACTGTACAGGAATGTAAATGTTCTGAGCATGTTTAAGGTAGGGTATAATGGTAAAGTAAACTATAATGTTTGGTAGGTGTATTAAATGCACAATAGGTTTATCAGACGTAACCTTACCAGAAGATAAGGAGCATCTATCTATACTAGCAAAAATCAGAAATCAAAGTTAAATAAACAGTAAAATTTATAATAACACCAAAAATATGAAACACTCAGGGATAAATCTGACAAAATATGTGAAAGAGAAATTAAACAATATCTGAATAAATAGAGAGGAATATCTTGCTCATGGGTTAAATATCAATTCTCCTTAATTAATCTATAGATTTAACATAATTCCAATCAAAGTCTTAGCAGGACATTTGTTGAAAATGAAAATCAGATTCTAAAATTCATATGAAAATGCAGAAGACTTTAAATGGCTAAAATAACTTTGAAGAACAACAATTTTGGAGGACTTACATTATCTGACTTCAAAGTTTATTGTAAACCTGTGGTATTCCAGACAGTATGGGATTAGCATCAAGACAGACAAATAGAGTTCAAAAATAGACATATGCATATAGGGACAACTGATTGTGGATAAATGTTCAACAGCAATTCAACAGAGAAAGATACCTTTTCAACAACCAATGCTGAAAAAATTGGATAACCGTATGCAAAAACAACAAACAAAAAACTTTGGTCAATAATATCTTATACTACATACAAAGTAACTCAGTATGGATCTTAGACCTAAACCTAAAACCTAAAACCATAAAACTTCTCGAAGAAAATATTTGTGACCTTAGATTAGGTAAAGATTTCTTATATACCATAGCAAAAGCACGATCCATTAAAAACTGGTAAACTGGAATTTGACAAAGTAAATATTTTTTTCTCTTCAAAAGATACTGTTATATATCCAGATCATCAAAAATCACTTTACAACAAAGACATTTGCACCAGAATGTTTATTGCAACCCAATTCATAATTGCCAAGTCTTGGAACCAACCCAAGTGCCCATTGCCCCATGAATTACAAATCGTGGTATATGTATACCATGGAATACTATGCAGCCATAAAAAGTTGGAGACTTTGCATCTTTTATGTTTACATGGATGGAGCTGGAATATATTATTCTTAGTAAAGTATTTCAAGAATGGAAGAAAAAGTGTCCAATGTACTCAGTATTATTATGAAACCAATATATAATTACTCACACTTTCATACGAATGATAAAACACTACTATAGCCCCGAATGAAGGAGGGAAGAGGAGGGGGAGGGAAGGGGAGGAGATGGGAGAGGCCAGGTGGAAGGAGGGTAATTGATGGGACCTCACCTATTGTGCCTATTGGAAGGGTACATGTCAAATCTATTAAGAGTAGAGTATAAATGTCTTAACACAACAAATAATTAAGTGAGGTGAAGGCTATGTTAACTAGTTTGATGTAAGTATTCCAAATCGTATATAAAATCAGCACATTATACCCCATAAATGCATTAAAATACACAGTTATGACTTAATAAAAAAAGACACTGTTAACAAGATAAATAAACAAACCACAGACTTGGAAAAATATTTGCAAAGCATATGTCTGATATAAAACTTGAATATATAAAGAATCCTCAGAACTCAATAATAAGAAAATAAATGACTCAACTAAAAACTGGTCAAATGATTAACCATATACTGATGGCAAACTAGTACACAAAAATATTGTGAACACAATAAGTCATCAAGTAAATGCAAATTTAAACCACAATGAGATACCATTACACATTTATTAGATTAAATTTATATTAAATTAAAATTACTGACTGACTATACTGAGATTTGAGGAGAATGAGGAGAACCCAAAACTTCCATACATTTTTGTTGAGATTATAAAATAATATAACCACTTTGAAAAACATTTCTGTAATTTCATAAAATAAACATATGATCTAGATGTTTCATATGTAGATATTTACCCAAGAGAAAAGACTTACACATGAATGTTCATAGCAACTTTCTTTGTAACAGTCCAAAAGTGAAAATAAGTGTCCATCAACATGTAAATATGTTGTTAGATGTCCTTCAACAGGAGGATATGTCCACGTTGTGGCATATCGATACAATGGAAAGCTCCTCAATTATGAAAAGGAATAAACTATGATATAAACAGCAACAGAATTAAAATTCAAAATAATTAGGCTGGTGAAAGAGTCCAGAACTCCTCCTCCCAAAAAAGAGTACGCCATGTATGATGATATTAATATAAAATTGTGGAATATATAAACTAATCTATCTAAACTAATGCCTATACAAACTAAACAAGAAAAGAAAGCAGATAGTGGTTATTTAGGGGTGATGCATATTGTGATAATCATCTCACAGGTATACACAGATGTCAGAACTTATCAAATTTTATACTTTAAATATGTTCAGTTATTTCAATTATTCATCAATAAAGCTATTGAAAATTAATGGAAAAAAAAGGCAATGACTGTAACTCTTACCTGAAAGAAATATTATGAAGATGAAATGAAAGAGTATATACTCAAGGACTTTGGAAATAAATACTGTGCAATGTGAGCTACTGTTGTTATCTGTACCCATCCCTTGTTAATTTTAAGGGTTGACAATAAAGTGTACTTGCTTGCATTTTCACAAGACTTTCACAAGTGGGGAGTCTGTCTACAATGATTGCACCATGTATGATAGTTTTAGTTCCTTTAAGCCTCATTTGACATAAATCAGCAATCCTTCATTGCAAAAAGATGACATGTATTCAATCTTTTTCCCTCCCTGTCTGTCTGTCTCTCAATCTTGACCCCGATTACCTTCCAGATGCTCTATGAGGATAGCTGGAAGCACTACTGGGTTCATCATTTATTCAGCGTATATAACACAGCTATTTAAAAATTTACTGCCAAGATGCATATCATCACTGAAGTTAAAACATGCTAAGTATAAGTTCCATTTTTCAAAAGGCTTATCCAATAAGTCAAACCAGAGAAAATGGAAAGTCTGGCTTCTTAGCTGCAAAATCAGGACAAATATCTGTACCTTGTCCAATCAAACATTTGAGGCTTAGCAAACTCCTTGAGAAAGCTTAATTTTTTTTTATTACCAATTTATGAGTTTAGGGATAAAATGTTTTAGGAGCCTCATTGCTGAGCCAGAGGAATCAATATTTTTCTGTTAACAGGCAAGCTGTCACATAAACAAATCAGCTGAAAACCTCCCTTTAGCAGCTCAGGAAAAATGCCTGCTCCAGAATCATATCAAAGCCAGTTCTTTGTTATGTTTTGATCCCCTAAGCTTGGCCAGCAAAACCTCCACCAGCTTCTGTTCTAGTGAGTATATGTATCAGCATTCTATACCTATTTAGAAGATTTTAATTCATTTTGCTAAATAATGGGTTATAATTTGTTCATTGAAGAAAAAAGCTCTTCTCTGTTATTTGAGAAAGGGGAGTTTAAGGCCTTATGTGGCTTCCATTTATCATGTCTTTTTTTCTTCTCCTGCAGTTACAAATGTGATAGATCATAAAATTGCCTGGCAAGGCTGAGGTCATAACTTTTGAGATTAGAGAGGAAAAGACAGACCCCAGGACTAAGATAACTACTTTTCTAACGGCTTCCCCTTAGCAGAGCTATTTCAATGTCCACCTTATTTTTTGTTTTTTCACCCTTTGGAATCCTAAAATAAAAGAGCAGTGTTTATGATCATTGAATGGAGATAGGAGTGAATGCTGTTGAGATGTACCACTCTGTGTGCTGAATAAGTTTTTGACTCAGGCTATGTTGAGACCTACTTCCTCTTAGAGCAAACTGAAGTCATTCATTCAGCCACCACAAAGTTAATTAATTCTAGGCACCTGGCATTGTGCTTGGTGCTAAGGATCAAACAACCTTTAGGGTGCAGTCCTTTCTCTGAAGGGAAATAATATATGAATGTAACATATTTCATGTGTGAACTGATGTATAAGATGAGGAATGCATGCAAACTTTTTGGAAACAATTTACTTCATGAAGCAAGATATTCCTCTGTGTGTGTATTCATGCATGTGTCTTTTAGCTCTTGCTATAGCACAGCACTAATACTGTGGGCATCAGGCAGCATTTATCAAAGGTGGCTATGTACCAAGTCCATCAGAATCATATAGAAGTGCTTGGTAAAAAACAGTCTTGAGTTTCACTCCAGTTCTAATTAATCAGAACTCTGTGGAGGCGGGGCTATGGGCTACTCAGTTCCTGGGTAACTTAGTGACCATCAAGTTTTAAAAAGTGCTGCTGTATGAACAAGTTAAAAGGATGATCTCAGTTTTTAAAATGTGAAAATGGCCTCTAATATGTAATGACAGAAAAATGTCAATGGCCTCCCACAACTCCTGAAAAAGACACATAAGCTTCATGGTGTTAATGGTAGCCCAGGGTCACTCCCTCTGAAATAGTAGTGCTATCTTCCCAGGGAGAAATAGAACTGCTCCCTAGGGGAAGATCAGACCAGCAGAGAGAGACAGTGGGAAGAAAAACCTCAGCACTGGGAAAATGAGCACTTGGTTCTCACTCAGCTTCTGTTGTCCACTGGTTTTGTGAAATCAGAGGGGTCACTTCTTTGATCATTACTCTCATTTTTTTTTTTTTGCAGGTTTTCTTTTTTTTTTTGGTCAGGGCTGGTTTGAACCCACCACCTCCAGCATATGGGGCCAGTGCGCTACTCCTTTGAGCCACAGGTGCCTCCCTCTACTCTCATTTTTTTTTTTTAATGTAAGGCAAAAATCAACTAAATACATTTTCGTACATCAAATAAAAATCAATGCCTTTCTCTGCCTATCTGTTTAGGACATTGTGAAGTTCCAGGGAAATAAAGTCATGGTAGTGGCTTGAAAAGAATGGGGGGTTTGACAAATGCTAAGGATTCAGCTTATTCCTTCATTACCATTTCTCTTTCTGAAAGTATCTGAAAGCAAAGTAATGTCCTTTCTATTCAGCCAGAAATGGGAGACATAGCTGGCTTTCCTGTATCATCATCCTTCTTGCCAAAGACTAAGCAAAAACTCCCCCTACTGTTTCTTCTCCTCAGCTCTGAAAGAACCACTGGAGTGCAGGGAAGGCTGCTTTAACAAGATCCTAGAGCAAAGGCCACAGGAGAAGCCTCTATGCCTCTCTCAACATTCAGTTCTTTTAATTGAGAAGTCTATGGGCTCAGAGCCACTGGGATTATTATCCAATGTTTACACTTGGCATTGGAAACCGGTAACTTGTTGCCACAGCAACAAGATTTCCTAGGAATTTCTTTTTAACTGGACTTCCTTAAATGGAAACATCTATAGCCCTGCCACTCTTTGCCACAACAAAAAGGGACACTTTATTCATTATCTGTGAACATGTAACAAAGAGCTCTGGTTTATTACAACAAACACTCACCAATTCTCAGTGTCTATGGGTCTGGAATCTTGGAGCTGCTAGATGGGATCCTTTGACTCAGGGTCTCTCACAAGGCTGCAGTCAAATTGTCAGCTGAACCTGCAGTCTCACCTCAGGGAGGATTAGCTCCTAAGCTCACTCACATGGTTGTTGGCAAGGTTCAGTTTTCTGGGGCCTGTTGAACTGAGAGTCTCAAGTTCTTGCTGGCTATTGGCCAGAGGCCTCCCTCAATTCCTTGCTCCATGGATATATTCATAGGACATACAAAACATGGCAGTTTGCATCTCTCAGAGTGAGGACTCTATGAGAAAAAGAGAGAACTAATCTCAGAAGGGATATCCCATGACTCTTGCCATATCCTATTAATTAAAATCAAGCCACTGGGTCCAGCCTACACTCAAGAACAGGGGAGGAGATTACACAAGGGCATGAATACTAGGAGGCAGGGGTATTATACACTCCCTAGGATAAATTTCATCCAGTGTCAATTAAGTGGTTTGTCAGGCAATGAATGATAGTTGTCACATATCTTGTCTATATAGTAGTAGTCAAGTGCTCAAATAGTACAAACTGTACTTGATTCTTTACTAATGCATTCCTCTATCTTGTCCTATTACCATTTACAAAATTAATATTTATTTATTTGTATTCTTTGAGTCTTTACAGCATAGAGAAAGTAAGTGTTATTGAGGGAATAGAAGGACCCATTCTAGGTAATCCAGTTGGGGGAGTCTTCATGAGCACATAGTGGTAACTAGAATCTATAGAGGGACCAGCATAGAGCTTGACAGTATTGACTCAGGAATTAGGAGATTTCTTTTGAAGTTTTTAATTTTTAATTATTGTAAATACGTAATAGAGGTACATGTTTCTGGGGTACATGTGATGTTTTGATACCAGCATACAATGCAATGATCACATCCAGGCAATTAGAATATCTGTCACCTCAATCATTTATCATTTGTTTGTGTTAGGAACATTCCAATTCCACTCTTGAAGCTATTTAAAAATATGCAATAAATTATTGTGAGCTGCCCTATGAATATGCCCACGTGGCAAGTCACCCTATTGCGCTGCCAAATACCAGGTCTCATCCATTCTTTCTAACTGTTTTTGTACCCAGTTAACCATCCCCTCTTTATCCCTGCTCCCTACTAGCCTTCCTGGCCTCTGGTAGTCATCATTCTACTCTCTATCTCCATGAGTTTAAATTTTTTTTTAGCTTCCACCTATGAGTGAGAACATGCTATATTTGTCTTTGTGTGCCTGGCTTATTTCATTTAACATAATGTCCTCTTGTTCCATCCATGTTGTTGCAAATGACAGAATTTCATTCCTTTTAGTGGCTCAATTATATTCCATTCTCTATATCTACCAAATTTTCTTTTTCCATTCATTAATTCAGGGACATTCAGGTTGATTCTGTACCTTGGCTATTGTAAATAGTGCTGAAATGAACATGGGAGTGCAGATACCTCTTCAATGTACTGATTTCCTTTCTTTCAGATATATGCCCAGAAGTGAGACTGCTGGATCATATGTGACAGTCCCACCTTTAGTTTTTTGAGTAAACTCCGTGCTGTTTTCTATAGTGGTTGTACTAATTAATAGATTCAAATTCTGAGTTAGTGGCTTAGAAGCTGTGTGACTTGGGCTAAGTTAATTTCTTTAAGTTTCAATTTATTTGACTAAATAATGAAGGTTTAGAATAGTTCCTGCATCATAGGATTATTTTAAGGACTAAATGAAGTCTTGTATTTGAAAACAGGAGCACTGAACCAGACACAAAGTAGGCAGTAGGTACTTAATGGAAACCATGATTACATGATTTATTGGGATCCTCAAATAGAGGGGAGGTCACTAGATCACTCCTGTTTGAGGAATCTGGAATTCAGTGTTAATTTTATTATTAGTTAGAACTCCTTATATTATGTTATTGCATGTTACTTTATTTTTTCCATTATACCAAAAATTTGGTAGTGCTTTAAAATCTGTTTTCATCCTTCACCTTCACACCTACCTCCTCTTGGGGTCAATCCTTGGAGTTTTGACATATTACTCAGCAAAAGTCACTATTAGACTTTTACAGTGACCCATTTTCAGGTAAATATAATGTATTAGAGGAAGAATTCCTGCCTCTACCAAGCTTGAAGAGTGATTTATGTACCGTGACAGGTTAAAATGAGCTAGTTTCCCACACTGATACAAAGCAGGTACTGGGAATTTTGTTCTTCCTAGTTCCTGACTGTGCTCACTTAGAAGGTTTTTTATTCTGATCCACTTCTCTATTTTTTCTGACTTTGCCATTATTTTCTCATGAGCAGACATCACTTCAAGTTTTCTTAATGTTTTTTCCTGGGGGCAAGTCTCCAGAAATCACTGGCCAAGCCTTCTTGAGTTTATTTTGATAAGGCTTTGTTTCCTCCCTGCAGCAGAGTCATTGTTTACATTCTCTGGTAAGCCTGCTTCTGCCCCAGCCTTGGAATTTTTTTGCTTTATTCCCCCTCTACCAATGCCCTCATCCGTTCATGGTCAATTTGCACTAGCCAGAGTGAACTGGTGGTACTAAGGACCTCTACTGTGCTGTGCCTTCTTGGGAACTTTGTAGCTTAACATTTCTGTGTATCAGCTCCTCTGAATTCCTGTGAGTTTGATGGCTTTCGTGGCTTAGGGCATAGGAAATAACTCATGTTTTGATTGATAGCTTTGATTTGTAACAGATAACTGAAGCCACTCAACATTAGCCAGTTATTAACACCCAAACAGTACAATTTTGGGCTTTTTTTTTTTTGAGACAGAGCCTCAAGCTGTCACCCTGCGTAGAGTGCTGTGGCGTCACAGCTCACAGCAACCTCCAACTCCTGGGCTTAAGCAATTCTTTTGCCTCAGCCTCCTAAGTAGCTGGGACTACAGGCACCTGCCACAATGCCTGGTGATTTTTTGGATGTAGTTGTCATTGTTGTTTGGCAGACCCAGTCTGGATTCCAGCTCTGGTGAACCTTCTAGCTCCGGTGTATGTGGCTGGTGCCTTAGCCACTTGAGCAATAGGCACCCAGCCTCAAATAGTACAATTTTGTATAATAGGAATAGTATCCTGTTAAAAGAAAAGAAAATTGGCTATCAGTAGGTTCCTGTTGCAAATAGATACTGTACCAGAAAACAACTAAACTAGGCTTTAGTTGTTGATTCCTTGAGAACAACTAAACTAGGCTTTCAGGCTCGGCGCCTATAGTTCAAGCAGCCAGGGTGCCAGCCACAGACACCGGAGCTGGTGGGTTTGAGCCCAGCCTGGGCCCGCCAAACAACAATGACAACTACAACGGCAAAAAAATAAAAAATAGCCGAGCGTTGTGGTGGGTGCCTGTAATCCCAGCTACTTGGGAGGCTGAGGCAAGAGAATTGCTTAAGTCCAAGAGTTTGAGTTCACTGTGAGCTATGATGCCACAGCACTCTACTAGGGGCAACATAGTAAGACTCTATCTCAAAAGTAAATAAATACATAAATAAACTAGGCCTTTACCCTGAAACTTGAGTACACTCTGTTTATTGCTAAAAAGTAAAAAACCAGTCAGTTGACCTTCTCTTGTGTTGAGAGAGAGTTTCACCTTAGTGAAATCAAATACAGAGATTGGGATGCCAAAATGGTAAACAATTTCCCCATACTGCCTGCTAGGCAGTGAGCCCTGTGCTTTACTTGCCTAGCTCATAAGAAACTTGAGAATTAGGTATTACTATCCTCATTTTATAGATGGAAAAATTGTGCCCCAGAGAGGCTTCAGAATTTCGTATTCATGGTTGATCTAGGATTTAGTCTCAACTATGTCTGCATCTCGAAGTTTACTACTGCTTAGTTGATCAAAAAGGCAGTCTCCTAATCACCATCATTGAAGCCCAGGTACATTTTAATAGTTAAAATCTGTATTGCACTAAGTTTTACCTTATCAAAACCTTGTGACAATCCTGTGAGGTAGTTATTATCGTTATCTCTATTTTATAGATGAAGAAACTTAAGCATATGTTGTTCAATGTCATAGAACTTCAGAATCCAAAGGCAGGTGGTATGGCTCGCTATCTCAATAATGTACATAACCTCCCGTATTCACTCACCAACATATTCAATTAATTAATTAAGTTATTAATAAATCTCTTTGCTTCCATTAATCATTTGTTATAAAACAAACTAACCCCCAAACACAGTAGACTAAAAGAATCATTTTATTTTGGTCATGATTTTATGAGTCAGGAATTTAGGAAGGGTTCAGTTGGGCCCTTCCTGAATCCACATGGCATTAGTTGGGATGACTTCCAAGGTGACTTCGCATATATAGATGATACTTCCATTTTCCTCTTTTATTTCTGTCTTCATATGCCATTTCAACTTCTATAGGATTTGGGCTTCTCACAGTTTGGTAATCTCAGTGTGGTTATACTTCTAACCTGGTTGTTGTCTTCCAACAAGCAAAATAATTTGCTAGGCTAACTATCGCTTTGTCCAGAAATGGGTGCAGTGTCATTTCTGCCTTAGGCTAAGAGACTAAGTATTCACAGGGCTTACTCTGTCTTAAGGGATAGAGCTATAGACTCTCCCTTTTCCTGGGGTAGTAGCAAGGTCACATTGCAGAAAAGCATGTGAAGTGGGTCATTTAAAAAATGCAATCTGCCATACTTTCCTTCCCTGGCACAATCAGTCATGGTTTAGAGACTTAAATGTCACAAATAGAATAAATCTGGTAAAGGAATTGCTGTTTACCTCACAGTGCTGTGTCATCTATTTCAGCACTGTAATTTAAGAGTGTCCTTACATAATATACGAAGGCATGTCTTGTACATTAAATCTACAACAAAGCAATCCAATAGTGTCTCTTGACTGAATACAAGTTCATGATTTTTTATGTCCAAGAAAATTATCTAGTAAGAGAGACCCATTTTTGATCCAGGTTTGAAATAATTTCCAATAGAATGTAAAATATATTGAGGGAAAGAGTCACACATTAAACAAAGCTTGTTTTGTGAAATAAGGATTATACGTAAACCATAGACATAGACTTTTGTCATCTGGACCAGCTTAATACAGGGAAGTCTGCTGATCATTTTAGGCACATATTAGCCATTCTAAGGGATGAAGGTGTACTTATATCTTCAAGGGTGTTGAATGCATATTGTGCCTGAAGTTGGTCTGTGTTTGAAAGAAAATGTCAGTCAAAAGCTATTATACTGAGTCAAGGAGCAATAGTGGCAGATCACATGAACAACATACCTCTGCACTATGTGACATCTGCAGTAATATATGCATTAGTGGCTGTGGATTCAATATGGACATATCTCTACTGGGTGGAATCCATGATGATTCCAATGATTCAAATCCTTTTAAAAATGTCTCTTGCCAATGTTTTTAGAGTTATCAACTATTTGTCAAAATAACAATGACATCCTTTGTATGAATACAGCACATTGCTATCATCTATACTAAATGTGTAGGCTTACCCTACCATCTCTATTGTTTTATGTGTTAAGTAAATGTTTATCCAACATACAAATACTGTTTTCTACTATGTGTTGTTTCAAAGGAATGCAGCAAGAAAATGTCATTTAGCATATTGGGCCTCAGTGTTCAAGTCATCATTTCTATAGGAATTTTCCTGCCTTTCTTTTTCTTTCTTTCTTTCTTTTTTTTTTTTTGAAACAGAATCTCATGCTGTTGCCTGAACTAGAGTGCCAAGGTGTCAGTCTAGTTCACAGCAACCTCAAACTCCTGGGTCTAAGTGTTCCTCCTACCTCAGCCTCTCAAGTGGCTGGGACTACAGGCACCTGCTACCACACCCTGCTATTTTTTTCTATTTTTAGTAGAGGCACAGTCTTGCTTAGCCTGGTCTTGAACTCTTGAGCTCAAGGGATCCTCCTATTGTGGCCTCCCAGAGTGCTAGGATTATAGGTGTGAGCCACTGTGTCTGGTCTGTCTTCAGGAATTTTATTTTACTTATTTATTTTTTGTTGTTGCAATTTTTGGCTGGGGCTGGGCTCCAACTCGCCACCCTCGGCACATGGGACTGGCGCCCTACTCCTTGAGCCACAGGCAGCATCCTGTCTTCAGGAATTTTCTGACAGCATTCTCAAGGCGCTGTGTGAGAACCTAAAGATAAACAATCCATTTCAGCTGCATTCAGATCTTGAATCACCTAATTTGAAGGACAGAAGCACACCTCTTTCTCTAAGCCTAAGATTAAAAATACAAATCTTTAGCATCTAATCATATGAGGTATCTTTGAACAAAACATGTGATTCAAGCTTTCTGGCTACACTGATTATGCCTTTCTTTATGCTTAATGATAAAAGTGAGTTTAAGGTAGTCATATGGGCACTTTGAAAAATAAAACATCTAAACAGCCCTCACATCCTATTTCTGGAGTCTGATAAACTCATTTGGTGTTCTTTCTGAGAGGAAGGGATCACATGATTCTGTTGCACCTAGTATCATCTCATTTGTTCTTTAACAATCATAATTAGGACCAAGTTACACTCATTCATCAAGGACCTGTTTAAATGTAGGACCTTTCCTTTCACCCTGGACTTGGCCATTGTTTCACTGTATGCATTTTGGGGTTCTGAATGTGGCCAGGTGCTTTGATGAGGTCTGATCCAGTGACCAACAGATGATGACCTTGCTAAAGAAATTAAGGAGATTTTAAAATAAGATTGCAACAAATACATGAATTTATCCCTGTGAAAAATGGAAATGAAATACCAGAATGCCCATAATTTCCTATACTGGGGGTGGTATATACCTTCCTTACAATGCACCCTTCGTAGGTCAAATTCCCAAGAACTAGACTCTGAGATAGAGATACATATGCAGGAGAATTCTTAGGGAATTGTTAGGGGATTAAGAAATAAGGAGCTTTCTGCCTATGGACGCTGCCAAGGAAGCATCGTTAAAGCCTCTCTTCCCACTGCCGTCATGTTTAAGTTAGAGTCTCCTAAAGAGCCTGAACGGCTGCGGAAGCTCTTCATTGGAGGGTTGAGCTTTGAAACGACTGATGAGTCTGAGGAACCATTCTGAACAAAGGGGAAAGCTCACAGACTGAGTGGTATGAGAGATCCAAACACCAAGTGCTCCAGGGCCTTTGGGTTTGTCACATACGCGACCATGGAGGAGGTGGATGCAGCAATGAATGCAAGGCCACACAAAGTGGATGGGAGAGTTGTGGAACCAAAGAGAGCTGTTTCCAGAGAAAATCCTCAAAGACCTGGTGCCCACTTAACTGTGAAAAAGATCTTTGCTGGTGGCATTAAAGAAGATACTGAAGAACATCACTTCAGAGACTGTTTTGAACAGTATGGGAAAATGGAAGTGATTGAAATCATGAGTGACTGAGGCAGTAGTGAGAAGAGGGGATTTGCTTTTGTTACGTTTGATGACCATGATTTTGTGGATAAGATTGTCATTCAGAAATACCATACAGTGAATGGCCACAACTGTGAAGTAAGGAAAGCCCTATCAAAGCAAGAGATGGCCAGTGCTTCGTCCAGCCAAAGAGGTTGAAGTGGTTCTGGAAACTTTGGTGGGGATCATGGAAGTGGTTTTGGTGGAAATGACAATTTTGGCTGTGGAGGAAACTTCAGTGGTCATGGTGGCTTTGGTGGCAGCTGTGGTGGTGGTGGATATGGTAGCAGTGGGGATGGCTACAATGGATTTGGTAACAATGGAAGCAATTTTGGAGGTGGTGGAAGTTACAATGATTTTAGCAATTACAACAATCAGTCATCAAATTTTGGACCCATGAAGGGAGGAAATTTTGGAGGCAAAAGCTCTGGCCCTTATGGTGGTGGTGGCCAATACTTTGCCAAACCACAAAACCAAGGTAGCTACTGGTGGTTCCAGTAGCAGCAGTAGCTATGGCAGTGGTAGGTTTTAATTATTCCCAGGAAACAAAGCTCAGCAGGAGAGGACAGCCAGAGAAGTGACAGGGAAGATACAGGTTACAACAGATTTGTGAACTCAGCCATGCACAGTGGTGACAGGGCCTAGCTGCTACAAAGAAGACATGTTTTAGATAATACTAATGTGTATGGGCAAAAAAACTTGAGGACTGTATTTGTGACTAATTGTATAACAAGTTATTTTAGTTTTTGTTCGGTGGAAAGTGTAAAGCATTCCAACAAAGGTTTTTAATGTAGATTTTTTTTGCACCCATGCTGTTGATTGCTAAATGTAATACTCTGATCATGATGCTGAATAAATGTGTCTTTTTTTAAAAATGTGCTGTGTAAAGTTAGTCTACTCTACTCTGAAGCCATTTTGGTAAACTTTCCAAAAGTTTGAAGCTAGAATTCTTTCAGGGTGATGCCAGGTTCTATTTGAAATTCATTTGCAACCTGCTTGGGTGAAGAAGCCATTGTCTTCAGTAACCTTGGTGTAGTTGAACTGAGGGGTTATTGTTGTGTCCTAAAGCTCACCATTTAAAGGAGTCATCCAAAGAAAATCATGGAATTATTGGTTATAAAGGTGATTGTTGGCATATCCTATGCAATATATCTAAATTGAATAATGGTACCAGATAATATTACAGATGAGAAGGAAGCTTGTGTATCTGCCATTATCATGTATAATCAATAAACGATTTAATTCTCTTGAAAAAAAAAGAAGTAAGGAAACAAGGTTCAGAAGAAGGAGTCATTGAATTGAGAAGCAATTACAACAATGGCCTCAGCCAATCCTATTAGGACCTGAAGACTTAAGATGGTTCTAAAGAATTTTTATGAGTTGGGGCAAGTGGTCAAGTCTTTATACACCCACATTGACCAGTCATTGGATGTCAGTTCCCCCACGAGAACTCACTCCCTTGAGTGAGTTAGATTTCTCCAGCAGAAGGCAATTTCTAGAAAGGACTTACAGTCAAAGTGGGGTCAGCTGCCAACACTCCCAAAACCTGAGGGAATGAGTTCCACAGCATCTACCACAGTGTTTACAACATATTAAGTGAACCCATATAAAGTGTCCTTAATTGCAGCAATTAAGGACATTTGGTCTTTTCTGTTCTTAATGTTCACTGAGTTTTTGTTCTGTAATTAATGCCTATTCTTGAGCTACTATATGATACACTGAAAAATACATTTCAGGAATGTCAAGCAGGTGATTTCTCAGTCTATCAATGCATTTTCATGAATATACATTACTTTTTATTACAACTTATGCTTCACCTTAGGGGCAAAAATGCCTGATAGTTCTGAGGCAATAATTGCTTTCAATTAAAAAAAATTACCATCTGTATAACTAAAAATTTCACACAAATTGAAAAAGGAAGATCTTATTATTATTTCAGGAATCAAACACTTTATGAATACCTCTATTGTCATATCTTAACAATTTGTAATAATTCACTTACTACTTTTTCTAAAGTAAGCCTCATTTTTTTGTTTATTTCAATTTATTTAGTTATATAGTACTTCCTATATCCTAAGTGCTGTTCTAAGTATGTAAAAAATAGTAATTTGTTTAATTCTCACAACAACCATATGAGTTAAACCCATTTTACTGAGGAACAAACTGAAGCATAGTCTAATAGACAATTAAGTAACTCACCGACCTGGTAATTAGTGGAGGTGGGATTTCAACCCAGACAACTGGACTCCAGAGTCCCTGTTCCTCACCACATGCTCTACTACCTGTATAATTTCCTATGTTAATGTCATGTGTTATGATATTCCATGGAAGTATGGAGGTGAGATCTTAGATGTGAGATCTCTATTTCTTACTCTCTGATGATGATCAAACAACATGTGAATCCTATGGGATCCCTGACTATTCTGTCTCTTAAATGTGTGTTTGTATATGTGGTGTATGTAGGGGAGAGGGGTGGAGGGAAAGGGATGGTGATCATGATAAGGGTATAAGCAGGTAGTCTGAGTAAAGGAGACATGATTTGTGTACACATGAAATTTATGTTCTTAGTCTAAGAGGCAGTAATCATATTATCATGAGATAATACATAATATATAATCTTAAAATTATATCCTGTTAATAATTATATCCATTATATCCATTAACCATGGAAGTCCACATTAGAAGCTAGGACTAGGCTGGTAGTCTAAAATTACTCCTGATGAGAAAACTACATTAAAGCAGGTCCATTCCAGTCCTGATTAGTCAGGATAGCCTATCAAAATAATATACTTTTTCATGTGAGGTTAACTAAGAAATTTTGGTCAAAAATATATCCATTTTCCAGACCATGTCATGGTAGATTTTTTTTTTGTTTTTTTATCACTATGCTTGATTCTTTCTCAAAATATCTTGGAGTTCTCCCAATTTTATCTTAAATGTCACAGATATGCACTAGTTATTATGACAGATATTACCAGCTACATTCATTTCTAATAGTGGTATCTTATTTACCTTTCTTAGACTACGCTTTTTGGAAAAGAACTTTCTCAGAACTGTAATTGAGACCAGTACAGCATCCTAAGACATGAGAAAAAAGAGTTTTCATTGCTCTACAAGCCACTCCCCCCTCAACCCTGAAGCTCAGTCTTGCCACATAACTAATGGGGCAGCATCACATGATTTGCTTTCAGGCTGTCCATTCTGTCTGAGCAGCAGATTCAAGTTGCAATAAAAATTGTTAGATTCTGCTTTGCTGAAACTATTCTGCAATCTCTTTTTTGTACTACAAAATCAACAAAGCTGTTTCCTGCCCAGATAAATATGACATATCTGGGCTGCCCATGGTCTAAATCACAGAAATATGTTTCATAGGTGGCTAAGACAACAAAAGAGCTAAGATTAATTATTTTAATTTATTTTCTGGATGGGCACCCTGTAAATTCCCCAAACCATGTATTGAGTCAAATTCACCCACATCACAGGGGTAGAAGTGAAGAATGCTTGTAATTCTATACTCACTAGTGTAACAGATAACTTTAAACTGGTTATCAAGAACCCCAGCTTGAAAGGGGTCCATCCTTGTTTATCACATTGGAGTTCTTCACACCACCAGAGGGTCCATGGACTTAATCTCAGACATCTGTAAGTATTCTTTGAAAACCATTTAGATTTTGATAATAATATAAGTATATTCAATTAAGTATAGTTCTTATAATCCCATTGACTAATTAACCCTAAGCTTCTCACATTTCCACCATACTGTTCAGTAATATTACTTTATTGTTATTGTTTTTTAAAATGAAGTGGATATAACATATAAAAGATAGTGTTAGTCTCCAGTAAAAGTTAAATGATCTAACAACCAATACTATAAGAGCAGAGGTTCCACAGTAGTTTGAAAAAGAGAAAAGTGGTGAGAGAGTTGAATTGCCATATGGTATATGATTATAAAAGATTGCTGAACCCAAAAGAACTTGCCTCATAGCAGAACAACTCAGAAACATGTTCACCCCTGCTTCAAAGCTTTTGTGCCCACTGTTTCCCCTGCCGGGAACACTCACCCCTCCTCCACCTAGTAATAAACAAATATTTACTCTTTCGCATGATTAAATACAAATGCCACCTTCTGCATGAGGCCTTGCCTATATTACAAATTGCAACTTCATTTTCCCAAATTCTTTGTCTCCCATCCCCTAGATTGTTCTCCTTAATACTCCTTGTAACCTAACACACTATATATTTCACTTATTAATTTGTTTTATTATATGTCTTCTCACACTAGAATGTGAACTTATAAAGATGGGAAATTTTATTTGCACACTAATGTATCTGCAGCACCTAGAGAAGCACTACTGGGAAGAACAGGTGCCCAACTAATGTGTGTCAAATAAATAAACAAATGTATGAACGAATAAAGATTTGACACAGAGTTTCATTTTGCCCTTGGTAGAGTGTATTGTGTCACAGCTCATAGCAACCTCCAACTCCTGGAGATGCTTAAGCCATTCTCTTGCCTCCACCTCCCAAGTAGCTGGGACTATAGGCACCTGCCACAAGGCCTGGCTATTTTTTTGTTGCAGTTGTCATTGTTGTTTAGCAGGCCCAGTCCGGGTTCGAACCTGCCTGCCTTGGTGTATGTGGCCGGCACCCTAACCACTGAGCTACAGGCGCTAAGCCTCAGGTTTTCATTTGGAAATCTATTTTTGATTTATATTTATATAATAACAATACATATAAGCAGTTTATTATACCTAGTGCTATGCCCCTACGTGTTTAAGTAACAATAAGAAATAAAAAAGATAACACCTGGAGTCCTGGAGTCATTTCCCCCTTTAAAAGACATTTGTACATTGTGCAAATAAAAAAAAAATGTTGAGGGCATTCTGTGATTCCATCTTTATGTTCGATCTTGCAAGTTCCTACTCTCCCTGAAGCCCACCTTGGGCAGCAAGAATTATATAGAGGAAAAAAAAAATAGGATGTGGGCTGTTGAGCATTAAAAAAAAAAAAAGCAGTTATTACTGAAGCCAGCACTTTCCTCGACCATTAGTGTTACTCAAAAATTGCAGTCTCTTTAGGAATTCATCTTTTGGAAGAGGAGCCAAGCTGGCCAACTAGAGACATCACTTGTCCTCCCATTGGGAAGGTCGTTGGATAGTGGAGAGCAGAGAAGAATGGCAGCTCAGGTACTCAGGTATGGATCACAGAGAGAAATGACAGAGATGGCTGGGGACCCAATAGAGAGAAATTGCAAAGCTGAAAAGCAAGAATATAAGAGGAGACAAGATAGGCAAGGGTCAAATTCAGAGAGGCTTGGAGCCCAAGGAAAAGATGAGGGGCACTGTTCCTCTCCCTCCTATGTGCTTTTGATGAATAGCAGGCCACTCACTTTATTGAAAGTTTTTCCACCCTTCATGAGCCCAGGCATGGTGACAAGTAAGGAATAGTGGAGTGAACTAGTGTGTTTGGGCAGTCTGTGAGGGGGTTCTCTCCTGAAGAGGGCCACAAGAGGCTAGGGTGCCATTTTTCTTCCAACCAGATGCTTCATTCACTGCATCTTCCCTATCCACTACAACCAAGAAAATAGCTCCAACTCAGGCTGTCTGGGAGCTGTAGCCTTTCCCCCACCCATTACAACAAGGAGAGCAGCTATAGATGAGAACTTGAATTGCCACTTCTCTCTGACAGATGCCCACTTCAGGCTGAAGTCTCCACAGAGATTGAGTCCCGTACCTCTTCCCATGAGGGCTTGTGGTGCAGTAGGGGTGCATGACATGGGAACTTCCTGCCTGCTGGTGTTTCATGTGGTTGCATGTCAGTGGTTCAGATAAACAAGCCATCCTAGTGCTCCCAGATTTGAGAGGGAACAGGGGAATACAGGAGAGAAGTCTGAGAGCTGAATGTGGGTGGCAAGAAACCTCACGTGGACACAGCCAGTGGGAGAGTGTGGTGGGGTGCTAAGGAATGGGAATCTGGGAGCACACTCATCCCTTTCTCAGAACTACCGTACTACATAATGGTTCCATGACAACTAAACACTTCACATTCAGGTACACTGGCTGACGAGGTACTGCAGCCCCTCCCCTACTCATAACAACAGGGAGAACATTTTGAACTGAGAAGTTCATGAGCAGCCATTTATCTCTGGTAGGTCTGTGCTTCAGGCTGAGATTCCCCAAAATTGTGGGGCTCACGTCTCTCTCTTTGAGGACTGGTAGTGGAGTAGAGATGCCCAATCTGGGATCTTTCCTGTCTGCCAGGGTTTAGTGGCAGTGCATGTAGTGGCTTGGACACACACTCTGAGAAGAAGCTTTAGAGCTGGACTTGGGTGTTAAGAAGGCCCACCAGTTACTGTTGTAACTGAACTTACAACAGTATGCTGTGGGAGTCTAAGGAATAGTGATTTGGGAGAGCACCCACCTTTCCCTGCAGAAAAGCTATGCAACTGGATAAGGGCAGGTAGACCCCAACTTGGGGCCCTAGCACTCAAGTGTTTATTTAGCCTCTGCCCACCCCCCTCACCATGAATAAGAGAACTTTTCCTAGTTCTCCTACCAGTGGCTCCCCCAAGTGGCCAGACTTTTCAGTCTCTAGCAACTTATTCATGATGTGCTTTGGTCCTCCTCCTCTGACCACAGAGGTGGTAGAGATCAAGCAAACCCTTGGAAGCTATAGGATCAGTCCTGAAGCTTGGGGCATTCAAGTATTGCACATGGTGACCAGAACCTACCATAGGCACAAAAGAACATCTTGGCAAGCTAGCTCTTTACATAAACATGGAGAAATGACAGGAGAACAACTCTATAGCTCATCATAGCACTTTCCAACCCAAGCAAACCGAGTATAGCAGGTCCATATTCACAAGTACCATATACCATCTTTGAGACTACACTAGGAGGTGAAACATAATTCAGTTTTTGGAAGATAGATCATAGGCAATCTAAGAGTGTTATCACTCTTAGAACACTGCCATAGGCAACTCAGGACCAGTACTCTTTTTCCTGGTACAGAGAGGGACTGATCTTTGGGCACCCAGAGACAGGACTAAAAGCCAGGCCTAGAATCCCCAGATCACAATTGAGTGGCCAGATGAGTAGGACTCAGTGAAAGAACTTCAGAGTATGAAAAATTAGAGCAAAAGGACACCCATAAAAAGGAACCACAAACTGGGTAGTATAGTGGTGAGCATAGCTGTCTTCCAAAAGGGAACCACAGCTCTTTGCCAGTGAATACCAACCAAAGCAAAAATATCGAAATGACAGAAAAAGAATTTCAAATATGGATTATAAGGAAGCTCAACAAAATATAAGAGAAAATGGAAAATCAACACAGGTAAACCACAAAAACAATACATGAAATGAATAAAAAATTCATGAAAAGAGAAAATGAAATAGTACTTCTGGAAATCAAACATTCATTTAAGGAAATACAAGACACAGTGAAAAATTTTAAGAATAGACTAGAGTAGGCAGAAGAAAGAATCTCAGAGTTTGAAGACAACACCTTTGAATTAAGCCAATCAGTCAAAAATAAAGAAAAGAGAAGTAATAGGAATGAACAAAGCCTACCAGAAATTTGGGATTATGTAAAGAGGCCATATATAAAAATCATAGACATCTCTGAACACGAAGAAGAAAACACACAAGGGTTAGAGAAACTATCCAATGGAATAATTGAAGAAAATTTCCCTGGTCTTGCTAGAGATTTAGACATCCAGGTACAAGAAGTTCAACAAAAACCTGGGGGATTCATTGCAAAGAGGTAATCACCAAGGCACATAGTCGTCAAATTGGCCAAAGTCAACACCAAAGAGGAACTACTGGGAGCTATAAGATGAAAACACCAAGTAACTTATAATGGAAAACCCATCGGGCTAACTGCAGACGTCTCAACTGAGACCTACAAACCAGAAGGGATTGGGGCCAATCCTCAGTCTTCTTAAATAGAACAGTAGCCAACTTAGAATTTTGTATACTTTAAAACTAAGTTTCCTATATGAGGGAAAAATGAAGACTTTTTCAGAAGAGCAAACATTGAATTTGTCAAGACCAGACATGCCCTGCAGGAAGTACTCAGATCTGCATTATATATCGGTCAGCACAATAGACACCCACCAGTGTAAAATCACCAAAAAGCTAAATGTCAGAACTCAAATAAAATAATGCCTCAAGAGTTAAAATAAAGCAACAAGGTTCTAACCAACAATATGAACAAGAATGCAGCCCACTTATCAGTTCTTTCGATAAATGTGAATGGCTTCAATTCACCATCAAGAGACATAGACTGGCTGAATGTATAAAAAAATATATATAAGCCAAGAATCTTCTGTCTCTAGGAAACACATCTAATCTACAAGAACTCATTCAGACTCAGGTGAAGGGATAGGAAAAAATATTCCATGCAAATGGAAATCAAAGTAAAGTAGATATATCTGAACTAAATAACAAAGGGGAAACAAGTTATCAAAATCTATGGGATTCAGCAAAAGAAGTCCTAAGGGGAAAATTTATAGCCATAAATGCCTTCATCAGAAAGACAGACCACAAATCAACAATCAACTCATCTCAAGGAAGCAGAAAAATAAAAGAGCAAACCAAACCCAAACATAGCACATTAAATAACCCAAGTCACAACAGAACTGAATGAAATTGAAAACAAAAAAATTGGGGATATTAATGAATAAAAACTTGGTTCTTTGAAAGATAAATAAAATTGCTACACCCCCTCACTGGATTAATCAGAAATAGAAAAGAGAGGACCCACACAAGTTCAATAAGAGAAGAAAATGGTGGCTTTACAAACATCCTCCCAGCTCCCTCAGCCTCGTTTCCAGTTTCCTCTCCACTGCCCTGGCACCAATCTCAGCGACAGTGGCACCCCTTTTCTGGCAGAGAGCTGCTTTTCTACTCTTCTAGCCCCTTCAACATAGTTTCCCCTCTAGGGTGCTCGATGTGGCCTCTGGGCCGTGTGGGTCCTAACCAGGCAGCCAGCACCTGCAGGCCTGGGTCTCGCGTGCCTGTTGCTGGGTAACAGGCCTTCTCCTGGGGCTGCTTGGCCTCTCCTTCCAGAGCCTCCAGGACCACTGCTGAAGGACAGGGTTGTGCCCGTCCTGGCATAGCTGAGACAGAAGAAATGAGAGTGTCTCCAAGGAGCACCTGGAGCAACTGCCTTCTCTGGGGAAGTGGCAGCATCTTCAAGGAAACTGGAAGCGCTTGGTGACCTCTGGAGACCCGGTTGGTTTTCTGCCTTTTCCCAAACACTAGGAATTGAAGCTGGGCAGCCCTGGTGGTGGCCCTACATATCTGGCTTGGGGCTGTCATGGATGCACTGATAGAAGATGACATATGCATTCTGAACCCTGAAAAAGCCCAGAAAAGAGACACAGTGACTCCATTTCAATATATTCAGGAGATGAGTCTGTTGCTTCGTATGTTGCCCTTGTCAATGCATATGAAGACATCAAAAATGACTTAAGAATTCAGAAAAAGAGAACTCACTGTTAAAGAAAAGAGTAAGATTTTGGAAGAAAAGCTTATTGGAGCTCTATTAGATGAAGAAAAAAGTTTTGTGGGATGAGAACAAGAAGCCTATGATGCATATTGAGAGGTTTTCTTTAATAGATATAATTGGAAGGACAAATTGTATAAAATGAATAAAGACAACTCTGAATCTTTCAAAGTACTGAATGAACAGCCATGATCTAAAGAAGTAGAACTCCTCCAGCTAAGGCCAGATGTGGAAACTCAGCAGGTGATGAGGAATTTAAATGCACCTTCATCAAACTGGGAGGTGGAAAAATTGGGCTGTAACCTGAAGATTCATGGTTTGGAACAAGAGCTGGAACTGATAAGAAAAGAATGTAGTGATCTCAAAATAAAACTGCAAAAAGCCAAACAAAAGGATCCCAATCAGGAAGAAAATCTGAAAAGCAGGAATCTCCAGAGACTAAGCGTTACAAGGGATAATATGCAGCATGCATACTGAAAACTGAAGAGAGAAATGTCTAATTTGCATCTGGTGACTCAAGTACAAGCTGAACTACCAAGAAAACTGAAAACCCCAACTTCGGTCAAGAAAGCCTGTGCCCCAGGAGACTGCATTGAAGACCTTGGGAAAGACAGCATAAGACTGCACTTGATGAATTTTACTGCAAAATACACAAGACATCCCGCCCCCTGTCACCAAATGGCAAGGCTGTTTGCCATACTACATCTTCCCCTTTACCAGAAGATGTAAAGATTTATCAGAGAAAGCAATCCTCCAATCATGGACAGATAATGAGAGATCCATTCTTAATGATGGTACATATTTTCAGGAGCGCAACTCTTATGGCAGAAATTCTCTGGAAGATAATTCCTGGGTTATTCCAAGTCCTCCTAAATCAAGTGAGACAACATTTGAGGAAACTAAAAATAAAGCTTTGCCTTTATCAAACCTGCTACCACTCCGTTACTTGGATCAGCATAATCAAAACTGCCTTTATAAGAGTTAATCCTGAAGAGATGCATAATCTGATCATGAGGACACTATTTCTGTCAGTGGTACTCCCAAGAAATTATTTAACAAGCAGAGTGGATTTTGATTAAAATTTTACAGAGTTCTTTAGTATATACATTTGAACATACCGTATAATATTATGTAGTTGATTTTCCAGTATGAAAGCACCCTCTAGCTCCATATTCTGAGAATCAGATATATGCTACTGTACTAATTAATAAATAAATGTAAGTTGTTTATAAAAGACGATTTTACCTTTAATGACAATTATAATATTTTGCCTCTCAGATAAAGGATGGAAATTGGAGATCTTAGACATGGTGTTACAAAGTGTGTAAAATGCTATTCGTAAAAATAAGAGGAAGCATTAATAAAGGAGAAAAACCTTGTATGTTACTTCAAATTACATAATGGAACAAATGGCAGTGGGAATAGATTGTATTTCTGTTAAATATATGCATAAAGATATGAAAAACATTGGAATAAAAGCATCTTAGGTTATATCATCTCTATATACTACTATGTTTCAAAGTTTAAGATTTAAAATGATATTTTAGTCATGATGATGTTTATTGATAAAATTTAGAATTGCAATTTGAATTCTAAGACTTGAAATAACCCAGTGATTGAAGCCAACTTTGTCCCAGTACATCCTTCAAGTTCTAATTGAAAATAAAATGAAATAGTTGAAAAACAAAAAAACAAAAGGAAAGTAAAGAAAATAAATATATTACAACTTTACCACAGAAATAAAAAACATCATCTGTGAATACTATAAAAATTTATAGCACTCAAAAATGTTGAGGAAATGGATAAATTCCCAGAACTCCTGAGAGGGCCAATAATGAAACTGAAGCAGCTATAAAAAATCCAAGTTCCTGAATAGCCAAAGCAACCTCAAGCAAAAGAAACAGATCTGTAGGAATCACTCTAGCAAACTTTAAGCTATACTACAAGAGTATAGTTACCAAAGCAGTGTAGTATTGGTACAAAAATGGTGAAATAGATCAATGGAACAGAACAGAGAATCTATTTATAAAACCCATCCATATATTTCCATCTAATCTTTGACAAAGTAGACAATAATATACACTGGGGGAAAGAATCCCTATTCAATAAATAGTGTTGGGAAAATTGGATAGTCACATATAGAAAACTGAAACAGAATGCATATCTGTCACTACTCACAAAAAATAACTCAAGATGGATAACCAACTTAAATTTAAGACATGAAACCATAAGAAATCAAGAAGAAAATGTTGGAAAAACTCTTTAGATATTGGCCTAGGCAACAAATTTATGAAGAAGACCTCAATACCAATCACAGCAACAACAAAAATTAAAAAAATGCCACCTGATTAAATAAAAAAGTTTCTGTATAGCCAAGAAAACAATCAACAAAGCTATTAGACAACCTACAGAGTGAGAAAATATTCACATGCTGTATGGAAATCCAATAAAAGACTAATTACAAGAATCTACAAAGAACTCAAGTGAATCAGTGAGAAAAAATCAAACAACCCCATTCAAAAGTGGGCAAAATATGCAAACATAAACTTTTCAAAAGAAAATAAACTAATGGCTAATAAACATATGAGAAAATAGTCAACATCTCTAATCATCAGGGAAAAGCAAATTAAAACCATTCCAGTGAGAATGGCTTTTATCAAAAAGCCCCTGCCTCCCAAAAAAAGTCCCCCCAAAATAGATGCTGGTGGGAATGTGGAGAGGAAGGGCCACTTAGACACTTTGGTAGGACTGCAAACTAGTATACAAACTCTCTGGAAAACTGTATGGAGTTTCCTCAAAGTACTGTAAGTAGACCTACCATTTGATCCAGAAATTATACTTCTTGGTATTTACCCAAAAGAAAAGAAAGCAATTTTATCAAAAAGACACGTGCACTCAAATGTTTATTGCAGCACAATTCACAATTGTAAAGTTGTGAAATCAACCCAAGTGTCCATCAATTAATGAGTGGATTAATGATATGTGGTACTACTCAGCCATTAAAAAATGAATTATAACTTTTACAACAATCTGGTTAGAATTGGAGATCATGCTGTTAAGTGAAATACCTAAAGGATGGAAAAACAAATATCAGATGTACTCACTATTAAATTGGAACTAACTGATCATCATTCAGGTGCACAGATGGCTGTTAAACTCAATGTAAATCAAGCAGGCGGGAAGAGAGAGGAGGGGATGGATGGAATCATGCCTAACTGGTGTAATGTGCACTAACTGGGTGATGGGCACACTTATAACCTTGACTCAAGCAGTACAAAAGCAATTCGTGTAACCAAAACATATGTACCCCCATAATATTCTAAAATATAAAAGAATCCATCATTTAAATAGGGTCTCATTTTTCTGAAATTATAGCTATTATAAAGCGTATTCAGAGGTTTATATTTTAGTATATATTTTCCCCCTTAAGTTGATGGGTATAATTATCAGGTAGTTGTTGAATGCACTGAAAAATCAATGATGGGGTGATGATTTCCCCACAAATTGTTCTATCCTAAGGTGACCAGATTTTAACATTGGTAAAGCAGGACACCATTGGGGGGGGGGCAGGGCCTGGGGGGCAGGGCCTGACAACAATGCAAACTTTGATAAGCAGTTCTCAATAATCAATTCTGAATAATTATTTGTTATTATTAAAGTTTAACATTATAAAGTTAACAAAAATAATATAAAACGCATATCCTGGTGAAATAGCCATGTAGCAGCCAAAAACCATATATTCCCTTCCTGTTCTCCCATGTTCCCTAGCTTGTTCATTCTGTCCAAAAATCGGGGCTTTTTTAAAATGCTGCAGGACGCAGGACAAATTGTTAAAAATCGGGACTGTCTCGCCAAAAGCGGGAGGTAGGGTCACCTTACTCTGGAGGGGGGGCTGCTTGTTTGTTCCAGTTTGGCTCCTTCTGAGCTAATTGTCCTTGCCTATAAACAAGGGAGGGAGCCAGTCTCCTTCTGATACCTTCCTAGGAGGGGAGTAGGGAGTTTACATTAGCCTTTTCATTTCCAAATGAAGTTACATTAACCTCTTCATTCCCAAATGGAGTTACATTAACCTTTTCAGCAGCCAAAAACCATATATTCCCTTTCCATTCTCCCGCTGTCCCCTAGCTTGTCATGCATTCCTTCCAAAAACCAGGACTTTTTTAAAATGCCGCAGGACGTGGGACAAATTGTTAAAAAGTGGGACGTCTGGTCACCTTATTCTATCCCAAAGTATTTTGATGGTGCTAGCACATGATTCAAATGCTTGCTAAGCTCCTTCTTTTGAGTTATTTTTTTGATTATTCCAGAAGGCTCAGGACAGTACTTTTAAATACAGAAGGAACTCTATAATTTTAAAGGTATTTTATAAATAGGCTTTTCCAGCTTTGATCTTAGAGATGGAAATAAAACACTGTCTTCTAAGGTTTAGAATGCTCCCCCTCTACCCACCAACCCCCATTGCTGCATCAACCAACAAGCATAAATACAGCAATACTGAAATCCTCATTTTGCTATAAAATAATTACTACTTTGAAGCTTAATCCTCAAAAATGTGAGTAGGGAATCCAACTATTGAAAAATGGCAGAGAAAAGAGGATGCTTCAGTTCATATGTAGGAAGTTTGGATCACAGAAGAGGAAATTCCCCTTTTTCTCCCTCTCCTTAATACACAAAATATCTATTGCTACTGGATTCTGTGTCTAAAGAAAAATAAAATTACTTTAGTGAAATGATATTCCTTCATGGCCCTGACCATTATGACATGTCTTTCTGCCACCTAGAAATTCACTCTTTAGTGTTTTACTGCATTATATTACTACTGCATCAAATGAAAAAAACAAAGAATTATCATACTATCTCTTTTTAGTGTTGTAATTTTGGATCTCATGTGTCCAGTGGAAGTCTCCTGTCTTCTCTTCCTTCACAAGTCTTCCTGGGACAGGCACTCTGTATCTGTGGGTTCTGCACCTGTAGATTCAATTAACCACTAATTGAAAATATTTTGGAAAAAACAATAATGACAATTAAAAAATAGTGCAAATAACAAGTATTGGAAAAAACAATAATGATATGATTTAAATTATCTGGGTAGGCACACATAGGTAATATGCAAATACTATGCCATTTTACAGTAGGAACTTGAGAATTTCTGGTGATTTTGTTATCTGAAGATTTCCTAGGGCCAATCCCCTACAGATGCTGCATATATATCTTTACTGCTGCACTTCACCTTTCTCAGTGTCTCTCATAGATGGACTGCTTAATTTAACCCTCAGCCATGTCATTATGGTAATCATACAACTACTAATACCAAACTGATGTAGGCTACTCAAAACCATCTGTTTACCTGTAAAGTTTTGCATGAACATGGTGCTTTTTCAATGTCTAATAGTTTCTAACACATGAATTACACATTCTCATTGAACATTTTTATCCTTCAGTATTCCCAATCACAATCTTCTAAAAATGTCTGCACTTACCAGTAAAATTTCAAGATCCTGTTGGACCCCCCCAAATCATCATACTTGATCTCTAGTCTGTTCCATTTTCCAGATTTTTTTAGACTCATACTTCCTAAGACTCGCCAGGAGTTTATTTTGTCCCTATATTAATTCTCTTAGCCATGCCTCCTGCTAGGAGCTATATGAGTCATCTATTGTTGTGTAATAATAAGACCACAAATTTAATAGCTTAAAACAACACACACTTAATATCTCATGTTTCTGTGTGTCAGAAATTCATCATGACTTAACTGGGTCCTATGCATCAGGGTCTTTCACAAGGCCTGGGTATTAGCTGGGGCTGGAGTTTCACCTGTATATTGAATGCAGAACAATCTATTAGCAAGTGCATGTAGTTGTGACCAGATTCAGTTTCTTGGAAGATGTTGGCCAGAGGCCACCCTCAGTTTCTTGTCATGTGGGGCTTCTCTAACGTTGTGGCTTAACTTCATCAAAATTAGGATGGAGAGAATCTGCTAGGATGACAGGAGTTGGAGTTGCATGTCGCCTAATCATGGAAGTGACATCCTATCACATTTGCTATACTGTATTGGTTGAAAGAAAGTCACATGTCCCTTCCACATACAAGTAGGAGGGTTAACACAAAGATGTGATTAGGGGGAAGGGATAATTTGGAGCCACCTTAGAGCATGTCCACTGCAGATGCTCTACAAATAAAAAGCATCTCTAAAACTTGAGTAATAGATATTAAAAATGAGCACTTTTGCCAAATCACTCCAGTTTTAGCAGAGTTTTATCTCCTTTACGAGAAGGGATACTGAGAAAGGAGCTTCAAGGTGGATGAGAGGAAAACCTGGACTATTGAACCAGGGAGTCTGGAAGGCCCATAATAATGTGGATATGAAGTAACCTAGGTAACCAATGACCAATAATAGAAAGAGAACATCAATGACCAATAGAAAAGGACAATACTTCCTGGAGGCACAGAGAGGCCAATGAAAGACTTACAGTCTATTTCAAATGGAGTATTAAATACCCCTATAGGTATTTGTTTCCTGTATCTCTCAACATTTTTTTTTGGTAGAGACAGAGTCTCACTCTATTGCCCTTGGTAGAGTGCTGTGGCATCACAGCTCACAGCAACCTCCAACTCCTGGGCTCAGGCGATTCTCCTGCCTCAGCCTCCCAAGTAGCTGGGACTACAGGTGCCCACCACAACACCTGCCTATTTTTTGTTACAGTTTGTCCAGGGTCAGGTTTGAACCTGCCACCCTCAGTATATGGGGCCGATAACCTACCCACTGAGCCATAGGCACTGCCCTCTCTCAACAGTTTTTCTTTACAAGAGGAATCCATTTCCAGCTCTCTTTGGAAATGCTCTAAACTTTGTTCTTCCTAAATAAAATCTCTCTTCATTACCCTGAAACTTGTGTAAATTACTTTTACCTTCTAGCCACACTGCCTGTATCGCCCAATTTTATTTTCAGTTTCTACTCACTTTTGCTTTTAGTTACTATTGTGCCTTGGTTGAACCTTTTAGCTCAGCCAAGTAATTGAATCAGGTTAACTAGATTCAGGCAACTGGGACCCCTGACCCCAAACACTTTATATTCTTCTAGGCACAATCAATTTTAGTGTACCTTAGCTTGACTTCCAACTGTGAGCATCTGTATCTTTGAGTTATGAAGCCTTCTCTCATGGCAGGAGACTACTCTGTTTATGCTCACCACAGGTCAGAAATAAAGTAGAATAAACACACCTCTGGAGGAGGCTTTAACCAGTGGGTTCTGGTGGATAAATACTGCAGCCGTCTTGTCTCTTGGTTGGGATAACAGAAGTATGTCCTCTACTGCCTTCAGAGTCCCCCAGACTGTTTTCCAGTCGCTCACAGTAGTAACTAGCTTGATAACACACCCTTGGATGGCAGCTTGCCCTGCCCTGTCTCTCTTCTTCATTATTCTACTGGCATTTCCTAGGATCACCTCCCAGACCAACTATTTTCACTCATGCCTTTGTCTTAAGATCTGCTTCTTGGTGAATTGAAAATAAGACACCAGTAATCCAGTGTCGGTTTCATGTAAAACCATATCCTTGCTCCTCATCATACTTTCCAAACTTGGTTCTCTGATCCTTCATTGAGTAAGATCTTGAAGTTACCTTTCATGTTTAGGGTTAGTGAGCACTTTAACAAAGTGTATATTTAACCCCACCTTCTTAAAACCATCTTAATAACATCCCACTACTCTGCTGAAAATATGCAACACTGAGTAGAATCAGCAGATGTTGTTTGCTTCCACTTCTAGGAAGTCCTCTAGCTTCCAATGGATTCAATGTGGTTTTTTCCTAGTTCTCTGTACCCAAGAGGAATATAAGAATCATTGAACAATAATCACACTGTATGGCTGCTTAGGCCACCTGTGTTTAACAGCCTTGGCTAAAAGTCTCAGGGGACCAAACTATTCTCAGGGAGAACTCTCAACACTTTCTGATACTTCTTGCAGGGTCTTATTTTTGGATATTTTAGAAACACAGAAATAGGTTAATGAGGTCAAGAAGGGTGTGCTTTGGGTGGGTGACATCTTGGCTCATGGAAAGCCTTTTCTTTTTAACAAGTTTCACAATGCTCAGTTATATACATGAGACACTCATGCATAGTGCTATAATTTGGTAGAATGCTCAGTGAAATAGGCAAGCAAATCTGGTATTACTATGGTGGTGTTATGGTTAAGGTTATTGACCTTCATTAAGTCAGACAGCTAGTAAATAGTGCAGCCAGAAGTACCTCTTTCACTTATCCTTGAAGGCCATATTTAACTTTAATTTCCTCTAAATGTATACCTTTTCCTTCAGATTTATTACTTAAAGCATAAGATTCCTAGGGGATGAGAGGAAAGAAATAAAAGAGAGAGAAGGATGAAAAATAGAAGAAAGAAAAACAGTAAAGTTTTCTTAAGAAAAAAAGGAGAGAAAGGACAGTGGCATAAGAAGATGGAAATGAATAGAATCATATATTCCCTCCCCTTTGAAATTCTATGTACTAGGCTTAGTTGATGTTCCTTGCTAGAGCTTTGCTCTTTCCTTGCTTTCCATTTAGAGGGGCCCTAGCAATAGCTTCCCTTGCCCCTGTCATAATGGTCAGATAGGTCACTGCTGCCCTGTCCACCATTAGAAATTAACTAATAAAGAAAGACTACCCTGGCCAGGCACAGTGGCTCATGACCATAATCCTAGCACTCTGGGAAGCTGAGGTGGGTGGATTGCCCTGAGCTCACAGTTTGGAGACCAGCCTGAGCAAGAGTGAGACCCCCATCTCTAAAAACAGCTGAGCGTTGTGGTCAGTGCCTGTAGTCCTGTTACAGGAAGATGAGGCCTAACAGAAAGAAAGATCACCCAAACACCACGTTTATAAGAGGAAGGGCTTTATTTACTGGCCAGGAGCTTTACGGCATAGAATTCCAAATGGCCATGCTCCCCAACTGGCTTGGTGTTTCCCTTTTTATCAAAGGTCAAAAAGTTCCAACCCAGGGCTGCGCCTGTGGCTCAAAGAAGTAGGGTGCCTGCCCCATATACCAGAGGTGGTAGGTTCAAACCCAGCCCCAGCCAAAAAAAAAAAAAAAAAACTGCAAAAAGTTCCAACCCATAGGTACCCTTCTTATCAGCCAGTTTGAATCAAGCAGGAGATGCTATTCCAGCCCCTATAGAACTACAGGATTTCACAGAACTTGGAAATTTCCAAGCGCCAGGAAGTTAAGTTTACAAATTCCCAAAAGATGAGTCACATGGAGAGGACCCCACAGGTGTATCCTTCTCTCTCCTTGAGAAGACTTGTTCTAGACCTCACCCTTCTCAGGTATCAGCTACTCTTCTCACCCTTCTCTCAGTCCCAGCTACTCCAGAGACTGAGGCAAGAGAATCTCTTGAGCCCAAGAGTTGGAGATTGCTGTGAGCTATGACACAGGAGTCAGGGCATTCTACTGAGGGTGACAAAATGAGATTCTGTCTCAAAAAAAAAAAAAAGAAAAAAGAAAAGAAAGACTACCCTATTTGTGCTTTGTGTGATGTAGACCCGCAGGGTTTTGGCTTCCCCAGTAGCTGATAAGAGCAATCCCCATATCTTGGGAAGTTTTTTAGGTTGTGCTCTGGAGAAAACAGATTCTGCAAAAGAGATCTGTATATGGGAAATCTATGAGGAGCTCCACCAAAATAACCTGGCTGATAAAGGATCAGAAGGAACCCATCCTGGGCATAGGGAAAATTTAGAATTTAAGTATAATTACAATAAAGACCTCAGCCATAGGAAGCCCTGGGGCTGGGATGGCCCTTCTTAGATGATCTGAATTAAGGCAATAGGATGAGTCTTTGTTACTTCATTCCTTATCAAATAGTCATGCAATATGAACTATTGAGGGTGGGGCATGACCTTGGGCAAAGCAGCTTCCTTCAGCCTAGGGATGAATCAGGGCCACATGCCTCCTGCTACCTCTTTTTGTAAATACAATTTTTTTTGGAATACATTCAATTATATTTTGCTTCTTGTTGGTTTCATACTACAATGGCAGACTTGAGCAGCTATGGCAGGGAATAAATTGCCTACAAAACATAAAATAATGACTATCTGGCCTTGCTCCAAAAAATTCTGAACTCTGACTCCTAGACTAAGGCAATTCTTGAGAGGGGTTGCTGTAAACCATCAGTACCCAACGTTCCTGGCAGCTGGGGGAAAGTATGCCTAGGCCCTGCACACCACATCACCCACTATAAGAAATTAATATCCCATAAAGCAAATTGGACTAATGAAATATAGAGGCCAGATGGATGCCAGAGGATAAATTCTTTCTTTCACCATGATGGTCTGTTCTGAGATGTGATGGTTCAGACAGTCTTTCTAAAGATGTCTCATAAGACCAAGCAATTGCCTACAGTTGGTATAAAGCAGTGGCTATCTTAAAAACATATCATTTAATTTTTTTTCTGTCTTCTCTACTTTGTTTTCCCCTTTTACTTATTCTTGCATTTTTGGATTTGTTCTCTCCAAAAATGTTTAGCACATAAGCTTTTTGCCTCAGTCTGTTTCCTAGGTAACCCAGGCTAAGATCTATACAATCAAATATTTAGAATTTTGTCATGGAACTAATATAAGGTTAGAATAGTAGGGCATTCAGAGAATGAGGACATACTCTGTTTGTCATCTCATTCCCTAAACCAAGGTGTTTTTCAAATATGCTTTTCCTCTACCCCAAATTATCTCTTGTGTGTAAACATTGTGTTGAGGTTACCCTGAAGTAACCCAATTACTCCCATTCGCCCACAACCAAGATAGAATGCATGCCCTTCTTCCTGAGGCTCTTGTTCCAGTTCTGGGAAGCATGTTTATTATATATAATATTATTTTTACTTATCCTGAAGGTATTCCTATTGATCTTTCAGGGCAATAACAGCTCACCTTGTAAGTTTTAAAACCACCAAGAGAGAAGAAGTAGCTCTAGCCAAAATACAATTTTAAGAAGACACACAAAACAAAATGGAGGAAGAAGCTGCTCTGTACTTCTAAAGTAAGCTCCAAAAAATAAAATAAGCAGGCCACATGCAAGGAAACAGGCAAACTTTGTTTTGCTGAGAGGACTCCTTTCCTTGGGTTAATTCCAAGAGGGAACAGGCGCAGAGTGAGTCATAGAATAAGTAGGGCAGAGTTTGCCTTTCAGGGAATGCAATAGTGTGGGCGTACCCTCAGCCCCTCAAGGATGCTTAGCAGGCACGACTTCCGGAAGCTCAGGCTGTGTCAGGCAGAAGGCTACCATGCAGAGCTCCCACAGCCCTGTAAACTTGCTCCAGTTCTGTTCACATGCCTACCACAAACGGAGTTATCAGAGAGAGTTCAGCTTTGTCTTTGATTTGCTCCCTTGGTGAAGAGTTTGGTTGGGGTGAGGTCAGGTCTGTGATTGATAAGGGTATCCTGAACTTGTAGCTATGCCAACCTCTGGGATAGACAAAATAAAAATGTGAGCAGTGTGGGTTGAGAGCTGCTCACGGGGTGGTAATAGCAAGAGGATCTAAGGTTTAGGTCCTGAGACCAGTGTGTGGGGCCAAAGAGGAGGAATTCAAGAAGGAGATAATTCCAATGGACAAGGGAAGATAACCCTGGGTAGTACCAGATACAGAAGACTGGGGTATTTTATGGAACTGAATTGTTCCAGATACAGAAGATACAGAAGACTGGGGTATTTTATGGAACTGAATTGTTCCTTGTGATTCAAAAGACCAGTGGTAGCAGAGATATTGGTCTAAAGTCAATCATTATGTCATAAATTTCAGTGTAGGAGACAACCTCACAG
Source organism: Galago senegalensis (assembly GCA_963575145.1). Classification (NCBI taxonomy): domain Eukaryota; kingdom Metazoa; phylum Chordata; class Mammalia; order Primates; family Galagidae; genus Galago; species Galago senegalensis. Next base: position 35,750 of record CAUYTI010153366.1, read on the forward strand.
TCTAATAACTCACAATTTAGTAGTTATTTTGTGGTAATTGCTCTCCCCCAGGGAGCAAACTCTTTCTTCAAATGCAAACTGGTCAGGAATCATAACACATAAAGCAGATGAAGAGAACCCCTTTGCTGTTGAGAATGAGGTGGTGCAGATGAATTGGTTAGATATACTTACCTTCCACTCCAAAATCTAGGTCCCGGAAACCCTTCTATGCCGTTTCTAATGTTCTGCGTGATATTCCTTGAAACAAAAATTCTATACTGAGGGCAGGCAAGTAGAAGATGGGGGTAGAACACTGGTGGAGGTGGGGTATGGTGAGTTGAAACATAGCTCCTATTCTTCCTGCCACAAAAGAATTCATAAATTATATATTCTAGAGCGCAGCTTCTACCTTTATAATGCCCATGGAGAACATGTATAAACATTCAGATGTTATTTCGGATATATATGATAGTCCCAAAATGCTGTTCCTTAGTATCCCCTGTGTGTGTCTCTACACATGTACACTATAAAATAAAAATCTCCTTCCTGATTTTCATCCTCCAGATAAATTACTCGATAATTCTATGCCTCATCAGGACAAGACATTCACAATCATGACCTTTGATCAGCGCATGATTTTAGTATTTCTTCTACATCATCAAAGCGTAAATTATATTCAAAGTGGTTTTAGTGTTAAATGCATTTTATTATATGCCACTTCTTTGAAAAACTGTCACTTTCTATGAGATATAGTTAGCAGCAGTCTATTTCTATCTAGTGGACATTTAGTTACTAATAGTATAGATAAGAGAGAATGTACTTGTACGTTCATTCACAGCTGTTCCTTCCCCCCCTGAAAACTCATATCTCCTATCCTTATTGCCTTCTCTTCCTCACTTTGTAAAAAATACGTCACAGTTTATTTGACTTCCTTACTTTAACCATGTTCTTTTTGATCATTTTTTTTTCTGCTCTGGGCTTTTTAATTGCCCATCTTTCTCTCCCCCCTTGTTGCAAATGCAGCATATGTTCTCACCTAGTCACTAAGATCACCCACTTCAGAATCATACTTTTCACAAAAATGAACCACATGCTTAAAGAAATTCTTCATAAAACCCTCACATCTGTGCTAACTACTGACCTGTTGCCTTAGGCTTGCTATGGAATTTTCATCTGTAATTTCTTTTTTTTTTTTTAACATTTGGAAGTGTTTCATTTTTTTTTAATATTATTATTTTTTTTATTAAATGATAGCTGTGTACATTAATGCAAACATGGGGTACAGTGTAGTGTCTTCACACATATTTTGACATACTTTCATCAAGCTGGTTCACATAAATTTCATGTTTTTGCATAGTCATTGTGTCAAAACCTTAACATCCTAGTTCTAGAAAGGTTCGCTTGTACCCTTGTTAGACAGAGATATAGGTGATCTTTCCACCACCCAGCCACCCTTCCCCCTTCCCCTTCCCCTCCCCATATTTTTGGCCTAGAATTAAGTTGTTTCTTCCATATGCAAAGTATATATTAGTTTCATAGAAGGGCTGTGTACATTGGATACTTTTTCTTCCATTTCTGTGATACT
>CAUYTI010153368.1:0-21230 GCA_963575145.1 Galago senegalensis
GCGCCTGTGGTCCCAGCTACTTGGGAGGCGGAGGCAAGAGACTCGCTTGAGCCCAGGAGTTGGAGGTTGCTGTGAGCTGTAATACCATGGCACTCTACCCAGGGGGACAGCTTGAGGCTCTGTCTCAAAAAAAAAAAAAAATTTTACCCCTAGCTGGAGCTGTGGCACACGCCTATAATCCTAGCACTGTGTAAGGCTGATATGGGTGGATTGTTAGAGCTGATGGGTTCGAGATCAGCCTGAGCAAAAGGGAAACCCCCATCTCCTAAAAAAAAAAATAGCTGGGCATTGTGGTGGGCACCTACGTGAAAGGCTGAGGCAAGAGAATCACTTGAACCCACGAGTTTGAGGTTGTTGTGAGATGTGACCCCCCCACAGCACTCTACTGAGAGTGACAAAGTGAGACTCTGTCTCAAAAAAACAAAAGAAGTATAGATTTTTTTTTTTTGAGACAGAGTCCCAATATGTCACCCTCGGTAAAGTGCTGTTAAGTCATAGCTCACAGCAACCTCAAACTCTTGGGCTTAAGCAATTCTCTTGCCTCAGCCTTCCAAGTAGCTGGGACTACAGGTGCCCACCACAACGCCCGGCTATTTTTTGTTGCAGTTGTCATTGTTGGTTAGCTGGCCTGGGCCGGGTTCAAACCCACCAACTTAGAGTATGTGGCTGGCACTGTAACCACTGTGCTATGGGTGCTGAGCCAGTATTAATATTAATTTATTAATATTAATTTTATTAATATTAAGTATAAAAAAAAGAATACAAGAGCCTGAAGATTTTATAAACCATGATGCCCTTTTTATAAAATTCAGGACCCACTAATATCTGTCTGAAAAAAAGAAACAACTAATAAACAGAGTATCACTTAATCATCATACAGAGGATGAAAGTATGAAACTAAAGGCAAGGAAATAATGATAAACCCAAGTTCAAGGTAAGCGGTTTCCCTGGTGGCTCATGCCTTTAATCCTAACACTTTGGAAGGCCAAGGTGGGTGAATTGCCTGAGTTCAGGAGTTCAAGACCAGCCTGAGCCAGGAGACCCTGTCTCTAAAAATAGACAGGTGTTGTGGAAGCCACCTCTAGTCCCAGCTACTTGGGAGGCTGAGGCAAGAGGATTGCTTGGGCTCAAGAATTCGAAGTTGCTATGAGTTATGACATCATGGGACTCTACCGAGGGTGACACAGTGAGACTCTATCTCAACAACAACAACCAAAAGAGATAAGTGGTTTCCTGACTTAGGATGGGCGGAAGCAGCTTAAATGCAGAGAGACAGAGTGCATCTGAAGATGTGAATTATTGTCAAAATTATCGGAATGTTAATAAGTCAATAAATAAAAGACCTCCATGACAGAAAGTAACAATGTGGGCAGCGCCTTTGTGGCTCAGTGGGTAGGATGCCAACCCCATATACCGAGGGTGGTGGGTTCAAACCTGGCCCCAGCCAAACTGCAACAACAACAAAAAAAATAGCCGGGCTTTGTGGCAGGCATCTGTAGTCCCAGCTACCTGGGAGGCTGAGAAGAGAATAGCCTAAGCCCAGGAGCTGGAGATTGCTGTGAGCTGTGTGACACCATGGCACTCTACCAACCAAGGACAACAAAGTGAGACTCTGTCTCTACAAAAAAAAAAAAAAAAAAAGGAAAAATGAAAGAAAAAGAAAATAAAATAACAATGTGTCACAGATTAAGGATCACTATTATTATTATTTTTAGAGACAGAGTCTCACTTTATCGCCCTTGATAGAGTGCTGTGGTGTCACAGCTCACAGCAACCTCCAACTCTTGGGCTTAGGCGATTCTCTCACCTCAGCCTCCCGAGTAGCTGGGACCACAGGCGCCCGTCACACTCCTGGCTAATTTTTTGTTGCAGTTTGGCCGGGGCTGGGTTTGAACCCGCCACCTTCAGTATATGGGGCTGGCACCCTACCCACTAAGCCACAGGCGCCCCCGAAACTTTTATTTCTTTTTTTTTTTTTTTTTGGAGACAGAGCCTCAAGCTGTCACCCTGGGTAGAGTGCCATGGCCTCACAGCTCACGGCAACCTCCAACTCCTGGACTCAAGCGAGTCTCCCGCCTCTGCCTCCCAAGTAGCTGGGACTACAGGCGCCCGCCACAACGCCTGGATATTCTTCAGTTGCAACCATCGTTGTTTGGCGGGCCTGGGCTTGATTCAAACCCACCACCTTAGGTGTATGTGGCTGGCACCTTAGCCACTTGAGCCACAGACGCCAAGCCGAAATTTTTATTCCTTAAAAATTTTTTTTTAAATTGTAAAATATAACACACATCAGAAGGATGTATAAAATATATGCATAACAAAACAACTATAGAGCAAACATTTGCGTTACCTCTACCATAGAAACACTTTTAATAAGTTTAAAAATGAGTATAACCAAAACACCTATGTACCACTCTCCTAGAACTAACACTTTCTGACTTTTTTCCCTTCCCTTTTTTTTAAACTAAACGACAAGATAGGATGTATTTTATTCTAATCACATTAAAAAATATATAGTACTAGGGTGGCACCTGTGTCTCAAGGAGTAGGGTGCTGGCCCTATATGCCAGAGGTGGTGGGTTGAAACCCAGCCCTGGCCAAAATAAAATAAAAAAAAAAAAATATATATATATATATATATATATACACACGCACATATATATATATAATTTATATTTATATTTTTATATATATCACAGAACTTTGTGTTCTCTCTCTCTCTCTCTCTCTCTCTCTATATATATATATATTCTTTGCAGTTTTTGGCTGGGACTGGGTTTGAACCCACCACCTCCGCCGTATGGAGCTGGCACCCTACTCCTTTGAGCTACAGGTGCCGCCCCTATGTACTATATTTCAATGGACCAAGGCTTTTTATTTATTTGTTTATTTTTGAGACAGAATCTCACTATGTCACCCTTGATAGAGTGCTGTAGCATCACAGCTCACAGCAACCTGCAACTCTTGGGCTTAAGCGATTCTCTTGCCTCAGCCTCCTGAGTAGCTGGGACTACAGGTGCCCGCCACAAGGCCTGGCTTTTTTTTTTTTTTATTCGAACCTGCCACCCTTGGTATACGGGGCTGACGCCCTACCCACTGAGCCACATGCGCTGCCCAAGGCTTTTCCTTTTTTTTTTTTTGTAGAGACAGAGTCTAACTTTTTTGTCCTCGGTAGCGTGCCATAGCGTCACATAGCTCACAGCAACCTCCAGCTCTTGGACTTAGGTGATTCTCTTCCCTCAGCCTCCAGAGTAGCTGGGACTACAGGCGCCTGCCACAACGCCCGCCTATTTTTTTTGTTTGTTTATTTGTTTGTTTTGCAGTTTTTTTTGCCCGGGCTGGGTTTGAACCCACCACCTCCGGTATATGGGGCCTACTTCTTTGAGCCACAGGCACCGCCCCGCCCAAGGCTTTTCTCATTTACCGTGTGTCAATTGGCATCAGCCAATTTTCTTCTTTTGGGTTTATATGACCTTACCAGTAGGATGGTTTCTGTGCCTTTCCTATAAGACTTTGTTAATCTCAGAATGATAACTTGTTTCTCAGCTCAACAAGATGTTCCAAGCTCACTTACACCTTCCTTCTAGACTCAGCCTTTTCTGCAACCATCCCTAGTTTCTTTTAGAGACCATAAACTGGGCGCTATACATTGTAGGGGTGCCAAGCTGTCAAATAAAATGCAACTTTATAGATAAAAGTGAAATATTTTTTGCTCTGTGTCACTAAGCAAAATGACAAATAATGAACACTACTATGTCATAATTTTTACACTTCCCTGATTATCCATGAGGATGACCGTCTTTTCAATAGATTTATTGCTCATTTGAGTTTTCTTGTCAATTGAGAAGTACTCGATTACTTCTTCATATTCTCTGTCCATTTTTCTTTTATTGAACCTTCATATCACAATCAAAGTTTTTATAAACAATAAAATTGTTTTTATAAACAATCCTGTGATGAACATCTTTGCACATGTACATTTGCTCATTTATTTGATCCTTTCCTTAGGATAAATTCCTAAAAGTGGGATTTCTGGGGCAAGGATGTTTAAATTATTTTTGTTTGTTTGTTTGAGTTATAGTCTTGCTCTGTCACCTGGTATAGGGCTGTGACATCATCATAGCTCTCTGCAATTTCAAACTCCTGGGTTCAAGGGATCCTCTTGCCTCAGCCTTCTGAGTGGTTGAGACTACAGGCACATGCCACCATGCTTGGTTAGTTTTTCTATTTTTAGTAGAGATGAGGTTTCACTCTTGGTCAGGCTGGTCTCCAACTTCTAACCTCAAGTGGATGCCCCTGTCTTGGCCTCCTAGAGTGCTGAGGTTACAGGTGTGAGCCATCGTACCCCATCAGGATATTTAAACTTTTTTTATTTTTTTGAGACAGAGCCTCAAGCTGTTGCCCTGGGTAGAGTGTTGTGGCATCACAGCTCACAGCAACCTCCAACTCCTGGGCTTAAGGTGATTCTCTTGCCTCAACCTCCCAAGTAGCTGGGACTACAGGCCCCTGCTATAATGCCTGGCTATATTTTAGTTGTAGTTGTCATTGTTTGGCAGGCCCGGGCTGAATTCAAACCTGCCAACTCTGGTGTATGTGGCTGGCGCCTTAGCCGCTTGAGCTACAGGCGCCAAGCCAGTTTAAACTTTTTTTTGAGACAGAGTCTCACTTTGTTGCCCCTGATCGAATGCCATGGCATTATAGCTCACAGCAACCTTAAACTCTTAGGCTCACGTGATTCTCTTGCCTCAGCCTCCTGATTAGCTGGGACTACAGGAGCCTGCCACAACACCCTGCTATTTTTAGAGGCGGAGGTCTCGCTCTTGCTCAGGCTGGTCTCGAACTCATGAGCTCAAGCAATCCACCCACCTTGTCCTCCCAGAGTGCTGGGATTAGATGCATGAGCTACTGCACCGGGCCTTAAACCTTTTTATTTATTTATTTATTATTTTTTGGACACAGAGTTTCACTATTTCACCCTTAGTAGAGTGCTATGATATCACAGCTCACAGCAACCTCAAACTCTTGGGCTTCAGTGATTCTCTTACCCCAGCCTCCCAAGTAGTTGAGACTAAAGGTGCCTGCCTCAACGCTGGGATATTTTGTTGTTGTTGTTGTTATTGTTGTTATAGTTGTCATTGTTGTTTAGCAGGCTGGGGCTGGGCTCAAACCCACCAGCCTTGGTGTATGTGGCTGGTGCCCTATTCACTGAGCTACGGGTGCAGAACCACAAATTTTTTTTTTTTTTGAAGACAGAGTCTTATTATGTTGCCCTCATTAGAGTGCTGTAGCATCACAGCTCACAGCAACCTTCTCAGACTCTTGGGCTTAGGTGATGCTCTTGCCTTAGCCTCCCAAGTAGCTAGGACTACAGTCGCCTGTCACAACGCCTGGCTGGGTTTTTTTTTTTTTTTTGTATTTGTCATTGTTGTTTGGTAGGCCCAGGCTGGGTTAGAACCCGCCAACCCAGGTATATGTGGCTGGCACCCTAACTGCTGAGCTACAGGTGCTGAGCCTGGCCTTAAACCTTTTTATATAGTTTTCTTTTTCCTTTTTAGGAAACAGTATTTATTTTATATTTGGGGGGGTTCATTGAGGGTACACAGAACCAGGTTACATTTTATTTTTTTTCCTTTTTTTTATTGAATGGTAACTGTGTACATTGAACATTTTATTTTATTTTTGAGACAAAGTCTCACTTGGTCACCCTCGGTAGAGTGTGGTGGTGTCTTAACTTACAGCAACCTCAAACTCTTGGACTCAAGTGATCCTCTTGCCTCAGCCTCCCAAGTAACTGGGACTACAGGTGCCCACCACAACACCCACCTATTTTTGCAGTTTGGCCAGGGCCAGTTCGTACCTGCCACCTCGGTATATGGGACCAGTGCCCTACTCATTGAGCCACAGGCGTCGCCCACTACTGTCCATTCTTAATACAGTGTACCTGGACTCTGCTCAAAGCCCTCCCTGTTTCACTTAAAAATCCATCTTAAACGCCTCACCTTGACCTTTGAAGCCCTGTCAGATTCAGGCCTGACCCTTTTCTCAGACCTCATTTCCTCCTGTTTCCCTGTCCCCTGCAGCCTCCCGGAGGGTCCTGGCAGGATAAGCTGGATCCAGTCTCAGGGTCTTACACACCCATGCTTAGAATGCTCTTCCCCAGCCTGGGAGGAAAATACAAATCTCTACAAAAAGAAGGAAAAAAAGCTGGGCATGACAGCACACATCTGTGGTCTCGGCTACTTAGGAGGCTGAGACAAGAGGATGTGTGAGCCTAGGTGGTTGAGGTTGCAGTGGCTATGCTCGACACCTATCTCAAAAAAAAAAAAAGAGTGAGCTTAGAATATTGGGTTTTTCACTTGTTTTCCCAATGTGATCTGCCCAGTTTCTAGCATAATGCCTAACACATAGTAGACCTGGATTTGATAAGTTGTAGTGCACAGTAGTGAAGAGCATAAATGTGAAGTCTCCATCTTTTTTTATGGCTGCACAGTATTCCATGGTGTACATATACCACAATTTATTCATCCATTCATGGGCCAATGGGCACTTGGGTTGTTTCCATGTCTTGGCAAAATTATGAATTGGGCTACGATAAACATTCTGGTGCAACTGTTAATAAAAAAATATACCTCAGGGCAGCGCCTGTGGCTTAAAGGAGTAGGTGCTGGCCCCATATACTGGAGGTGGCGGGTTCAAACCCAGCCCCAGCCAAAAACTGCACACACACACCCAAAAAACCCCACAAATGTGAGTTGAGTCAGCCCTCATGGTTTATGTTTCTGCTCCGTTCCTTTCCGGCTATGTAACTTGGGACAGGTTACTTAATCCTCCTTTTTACTATCTGTAAAAGGGAAGTAATAGTCTATTTAATAGGGTGATTGTGAAAATTCAGTGAATTCTTTTGTGTAGAAACACAAGTTGGTGCTTACAGTTTGTCATTATTATACTTTTTTTGGGGGGGGAAGGGTCTTCTCACTGTGTTGTGCGGAATGGAGTGCAGTGGCATCTGCAATCTCAAACTCCTGGCCTCAAGCAATCCTCCAGCCTCAGCTTCCCAAATTGCTGGGATGACAGGTATGAGTCACTGTGCCTGGTCTAATATTTTTGAATCGGATGTAACATGTATCAGTGATTCCTATCGTGCACATATGTGGGCATCAACCAAGCTTTTTATCACATGCCTGGCACACCCAAATAACACAGATGTGCACAGAAGTACACAAGATAGATGTGAACTCAAGGAATTATCCCTAGCATTTTTTTTTTGAGGCATAGTCTCACTTTGTCATCCTTGGTAGAATGCTGTAGTGTCATAGCTCACAGCAATCTTCCTGCCTCAGTTTTTCATTTTAAGTAGAGATGGGGTCTCACTCTTGGTCAGGCTGGTCTCAAACTTGTGAGCTCATGCAATCCACATACCTTGGCCTTCTAGAATGCTAGGATTACAGGCATGAGCCACCAAGCCTGCCCTCTCCCTATTTTTTTTTTTTTGAGACAGAGCCTCAAGCCGTCGCCTTGGGTAGAGAACCGTGGCATCATAGCTCACAGCAACCTCCAACTCCTGGGCTCAAGGGATTCTCCTGCCTCCACCTCCCAAGTAGCTGGGACTACAGGCGTCCGCCACAACGCCCGGCTATTTTTTGGTTGCAGCCATCATTGTTGTTTGGCGGGTCCGGGCTGGATTCGAACCCGCCAGCTCAGGTGTACGTGGCTGGCGCCTTAGCTGGTTGAGCCATAGGCGCCGAGCCCCCCCTCCCTATTTTTAAAGTGCTAAAAAGCAAAAAAGTGCAGAATGTTACAAGAGATATAATGTAGTCTGAGGGCAAGGAAGGCTTCTGGAGGCAGTGATATGACCCAGGGACCAAGATATATGTGTATGTAGGTTGCGACTGGATGGAAGAAAAGAGAAGCACATGTGAGAAAGCCCACAGTGGAAAAGAGTCTATAAAGAGAACAGTGACTTGGGTGGTGCCTGTGGCTCAAAGGGGTAGGGCGCTGAACTTGTATGCCGGAGGTGGTAGGTTCAAACCCAGCCCCCGCCAAAAACTGCAAAAAATAAAAACAAAGAAATAAATAAAAAGAGAACAGTGACTGGAGCACAGAGGGTTTGGGAGAGATGAAGCTGGAGGATTTGCTAGGGGCTTACCATGTGGGGTCAGGGGTCTCAGAACGGAACTTCAATGGAGCCAAGAAAGGGCTTGAAGTGAGAGAGTGACTGTCAGGTTTGCACTTAAGACAAAATTCCTCTGGCTGCTGTGTGGAGAAACCATCTTCAGGTCTCTGTTCAATCTTCACCTCAACTCGGCGCCTGTAGCTCAGCGGCTAAGGTGCTGGCCACATACACTGGAGCTGGGGGGTTCAAACCTGGCCTGGGCCTGCCAAACAACAATGACAACTACAACAACAAAATAGCTGGACGTTGTGGCAGATGCCTGTAGTCCCAGCCACTTGGGAGGCTGAGGCAAGAGAATCACTTAAGCCCAAGAGTTGGAGGTTGCTGTGAGCTGTGATGCTATAGCACTCTACCGAGGGTGATGTAACAACAACAACAACCCTCCACCTCACTGGAGACCCCCTTGTCTAATATGGCCACAAGGAGCTCAGTTCGGAGGCTGGTGCAGATCTCCAAAAATCCAGAAGTTTTACTTGCCAGAAAGGTTACAGCATAGCAGCTGTTGGGATAGAAGAGAGCAGGAGGCTGGAGGTCTCAGTTCAACTGGAAGTCTTACTTGCATATCACTTTACTTAAGACTGAGAAACAGCACTTCTCCTTATCTAAGAATGGGGTGCGGAGGCAGTTGGAGATAAAGGTAGTGAGAAGAGGGCTAAAGTCCCAATAAACCAGTTCTTGCGATTATAACTAATTATAAGTCATTAAGGACTTAGGGTCTCCCGTGGTACTGAAGAGAAAATGATGGAATAGAGAAATATTTAAGTTGTGAGGAAGAAGACTTGGTAGCTGGAAGAGGGCGCTGAAGAAAAGGGAAGAGGGGGTTGGTGCCTGTAGCACAGTGGAGTCAGCCACATACATAGAGGGTGGCGGGTTAAACCCTGCCTGGGGTCGCTAAACAACAATGACGACTACCATAAAAAAATAGCTGGGCGTTGTGGCGCGTGCCTGTAGTCCCTGCCACTTGGGAGGCTGAAGCAAGAGAATCGTTTAAGCCCAAGAGTTTGAGGTTGCTGTGAGCTGTGATGCCATTGCACTCTACCAAGGGTGACATAGTGAGATGCTGTCTGAACAAAAAAAAAAGAAAAGGGAAGGGAATGCCTACATTTCTAGTTTGAGAAACTGAGTGAATAGTGATGCCATCTCTTCGGAGCAGAGTGGAGGAGGAGCAGGTTTTGATGTTCAAATCACCGGTTCACTATTGTCTGTGATGCCTGGGGGGACTCTTGTAGGGGGATTCCAGGAGCTAAAGGGTTCTGAGCAGGGTTTAGTCATTGAGAGTCCTTGGTTTAACAGATGGTAATTGGAATGCACATGGAAATCGTGATAAATTACGGGAGCTTTAGAGATTAATGCTCTTTTCCTCTGAGATTGCTTTAGGCAAATTATCAGAAATGCTTGGTGAGGTGGCTCACGCCTATAATCCTAGCACCTTAGGAGGCCAAGAGGGGGAGGATAGCTTGAGGTCAGGAGTTAGAGACCACCCAGAGCAAGAAGAGCAAGACCTGTCTCTACAAAAAAATTAGAAAAATTAGCCAGGAGTGGTGGCACATGTCAGTAGTCCCAGCTACTCGGGAGGCTGAGGTAGGAAGATCACCTGAGCCAGGAAGTTTGAAGTTGTAGTGAGCCATGATCCCCCTGAGTGAGACCCTGTGCCCCCTCCCAAATGCTTACATGCAAAAGCTTTCTGGTTACAACCGGGCTTCCCTATCTTACCCAGTGGTTCTCCGTGTACAACCCCCAGCCACTTCTAGCAAGAAAAGGCCCATGCAAGGGAGGGGTCCTGGAAATTGAAGCTTCATGTGGTATCTGCCTCTGCCTTTGAGAATACACTGGATGAGGGAAGGCAATTGAGGAAAGAATCCTTAGGAGCCCTCACAATTAATTGATTGAGAGGTCATGAAATGTCCTGTAAGAAGAGTGATACCAAGAGGCCAGGGAAGTAGGAGGTAGAGAAGCCTGAGCAAGGCTGGCGTCACAGAAGGAACAGCTGTTTGAGGATCAACCTTACTTGCAATCAACTGTCTGCCAAGTTCTGCTAATTCTTCCTTTTCAGTATCTCTCTCCACCCATCTTCACTGCCACCTCCTGGACAGTGGCCCCCTTACACTTGGGTTATTGCTCCAATCGTCCCAATCTCCAGTGTTGCAGCTATCCTTACAAGCACACCATGCATCCTGTTAGATCACTCTTTGTAAAGTGGAGCAAGGACCATCCCAATCCCCTGCTCAAAAACTTTAAATAACTACTTGTCCCAGCCAGCTGAAGTTGCTCATCCCTGTAATCCCAGCACTCTGGGAGGCCAAGGCAGTGGACTGCCTGAGCTCACGGGTTCGAGACCAGCCTGAGCAAGAGTGAGACCCTGTCTCAAAAAATAGCTGGGAGGGTGGCACCTGTGGCTCAAGGAGTAGGATGCCAGCCCCATATGCCAGAGGTGGCGGGTTCAAACCCAGCCCCGTCAAAAACTGCAGAAAAGGCTTGGCGCCTGTGGCACAAGTGGCTAAGGTGCCAGCCACATACAGCTAAGGTGGAGGGTTCAAATGCAGCCCGGGCCCGCCAAACAACAATGACGGCTGCAACCAAAAAATAGCCAAGCTTTGTGGCGGGCGCCTGTGGTCCCAGCAACTTGGGAGACTGAGGCAGGAGACTCGCTTGAGCCTAGGAGTTGGAGGTTGCTGTGAGCTGTGATGCCACAGCACTCTACCCAGGGGGACAGCTTGAATCTCTGTCTCAAAAAAAAAAAAGTAGCCAGGCACTGTGGCAGGCGCCCCTGGTCCCTGATATTGGGAGGCTGAGGCAAGAGAATCGCTTGACCCCAGGAGTTTGAGCTTGCTGTGAGCTATGATGCCACAGCACTCTACCAAGGGTGACAAAGTGAGACTTTGTCAAAAAAAATAGCTCCCTGTCTCCTTTGAAGTAATGCCCCATACCGCTCCTTTAGCCATTTGTATCCAGGTGGTCTCTCCAACTCAACTTGCTCACTCATAAAGATGACAAGCTGATTTATTCACTTTATCCCTAATCTTCAACTTTTTGAGGCTGTGTAATCTTCCTGTAATGCCTACTTTCATATTTTATTTATTTAAACAGAGTTTCACTATGTTGCCCTCGGTAGAGTGCCGTGGTGTCACAGCTCACAGAAACCTCAAACTCTTGGGCTTAAGCAATTCTCTTGCCTCAGCCTCCTGAGTAGCTGGGACTAGGTGCCCCCCCTTTCCACAATGCCTGGCTATTTTCTTGTTCCAGATATCATTGTCGTTTAGCTGGCCTGGGCCAGGCTTGAACCCGCCAGCCTCTGTGTGTGTGGCTGGGGCTGGAGCCCCCCCCCTTTTTCTAAACAGAGTTTCACTTTGTCACCCTTGGTAGCTGGTAGTGTCATGGCTCACAACAACCTCAACCTTAAACTCTTGAGCTCAAGTGATTCTCTTGCCTCAGCTTCCCAAGGAGCTGGGACTACAGGTGCCGACTACAATGCCAGGCTATTTTTAGAGATGAGGTCTAACTATGGCTGTGGCTGGTCTTGAACCTGTGAGCTCAGGCAATCCACCTGCCTTGGCCTCCCAGAGTGCTAGGATTACAGGCATGAGTCACTGCACCTAGCCCCATATCTAAATTTTTCAAGGGTAGGCTCAAACCTACCCCTAAGCCTTCCCCATACCCTAAAGGGTATCCTCTCTGACCCTTCATGAGTTCTTTGACCACATTTCCCAGGCATTACAACACTCTGCCATATTTTTTATCAAGCTCACAGCTCATCCCCCAGTGAAATTATATTCTTTTTTTTTTTTTGAGACAGAGTTTCATTCTGTCCTTTCAGGTAGAGTATAGTGACATCATTATAGCTCACTGCAACCTGAAACTCCTGGGCTCCCATGATCCTCCTGCCTCAGCCTCCAAAGTAGCTAGGACTACAGACATGCACAATGCCCAGCTAACTTTTCTATTTGTAATGGAGACGGGGACTTGCTATTGCTCAGGCTTGTCTTGAACTCCTAAGCTCAAGGGATCCTCTCTTTTGGCCTTCCAGAATGCTGGGATTACAGGTGTGAGCCACTGCCCATGCCTGAAATTACATTCTGGGCAGCGGGGCTGTGCCATCTTCCCTCCTGTTTCTTCCACTGCACCTAGAAGAGGGACAAGCTGGAAGCAGGCAGAGGAAATGCTGGTCAGGAGAGCATACTCACTGACATTTTTGTATATGAATAAGAGGTTGAGATTGAGGTTGCAGTGAGCTATGATGACGTCACTGCAGTGTAGCAAGGGACAGCGTGAGATTCCATCATTCTTTCTTTTTTTCTTTATTTATTTAAGACAGAGTCTCACTAGGTTGCCCTTGGTAGAGTACTGTGGCATCACAGCTCATAGCAACCTCAAACTCTTGGGCTTAAGTGATTCTCTCACCTCAGCCTCCCAAGTAGTTGCGACTACAGGCATCCACCCCAATGCCCAGCTATTTTTTTTGTTTTAGTTGTCATTGTTGTTTAGCTGGCCTGGGTTCGAACCCACCAGCTTCAGTGCATGTGGCCAGCGCCTTACCCACTGAGCTATGGGCGCCAAGTGAAATTCCATCTTTAAAAACAACAACATGGCTTGGAGCCTGTAACTCAAGCGGCTAAGGCGTCAGTCACATTCACCAGAGCTGGCAGGCTTGAATCTAGCCCCGGCCCGCCAAACAACAACTATTACCTTAAAAAAAAAAAAGGGCTCGGCGCCTATAGCTCAACGGGCTAAGGCGCCAGCCATGTACACCTAAGGTGGCGGGTTCGAATCCCCAGCCCGGACTCGCCAAACAACAATGACGGCTGCAACCAAAAATAGCCAGGCGTTGTGGCGGGCGCCTGGGGTCCCAGCTACTTGGGAGGCAGAGGCAGCAGACTTGCTTGAGCCCAGGAGTTGGAGGTTGCTGTGAGCTGTAATGCCACGGCACTCTACCCAGGGGGACAGCTTGAGGCTCCGTCTCAAAAAAAAAGGAAAAAGCTGGGCATTGTTGGGGGCACCGGTAGTCCCAGTTACTTGGGAGGCTGAGGTCAGAGGATTGCTTAAGCCAAAGAGTTTGAGGTTGCTGTGACCTGTAACGCCATGGTACTCTACCGAGGGCAACATATTAAGACTCTGTCTCAAAAAATAATAATAAATAAATAAAAATAAAAACAACATAGGCTTAGTGCCCATAGCACAGTGGTTATGGTGCCAGCCACATACACTGGTGGTGGCAGGTTCGAACCCGGCCCAGGTCAGTTAACAACTGCAACAAAAAAATAGCCAGCCATTGTGGTGCGCGCCTGTAGTCCCAGCTACTTGGGAGGCTGAGGCAAGAGAATCACGTAAGCCCAAGAGTTGAGTTTGAGGTTGCTATAAGCTGTTCTGCCACGGCACTTTACTGAGCGTGACATAGTGAGAATCTGTCTCAAAAATAAATAAATAAATAAACACAACAATATAGGCCAGGCATGGTGACTCAAGCTTGCAATCCTAGCACTCTGGGGGAGCCAAGGCAGGTGGATTGCTTGAGCTCACAAGTTTGAGACTAGCCTGAGCAAAAATCGAGAGCCTGTCTCTACTAAAAATATAAAAAATGGGGCAAGAGGATCACTTGAGCCTGAGTTGGAGGTTGCTGTGAGCTAAGACACCACAGTGCTCTACCAAGGGCAACAAAGTGGAGACTCTGTCTCAAAAAAAAAAAAAAAAAAAAGAAAGAGAAAAAAACCAACATGTTAGATACTAATGGTTTCTCAAACTACAAAACAAACCACACCCCTCATTATGCAAAGCACATCTGAAGGCTAAACTTGACCTTAAAAATCGTTAGTTGGAGATTCTGAAATATAGGTTCCAAATATTTCTGTATTTATGCATCCTTTAGAGCTTTCAAAGCAATTTTACATCAGCGACTCTATCCCCACTTTACAGATGAGGAAACTAAGCTTGGAAAGGTAAAGTGAATTGCTCAAGGTCACATAGCAAGGAATTAGTAGCACAAGATTAGGACCAACTCAGACTATGGCTTGCTTCCCTCTCTTCAGAGGGTTATGGGAGCAGAGTCTAAATAGATGGCCATCATCCATTTTTTACTCAACCCAAATTTAATCTGTAACATGGGATCAAAAATCGCTTCTTCATAGAGAATAACTAACCTGAGTGGAGGAAAGGGAGGAACTGAATGAAAGCTTCATCAGGGGCTTGGGGCAATGGCTGATGCCTAGAGTCCCAGCTACTTGAGAGGCTGAGGCAGGATACACTGAGCCCAGGAATTTGAGGTTATAGTGAGGTATGATCATGCTACTGGGCAACAGAGAGTGACCTGTTTCAAAAAGAAAAAAGCTTTCACAAGGCTTCCTAGGTCTTCTAGGGTGGGCTTTAGATAATAAAATTTAGTAAGAGCGTGTGTATGCTTGTGCTTTAGACTGCTTGGCTATGAATCCTGGCTTTGGTCTGTCACTGTTTAACCTGAGCCTTAATTCGCTTGTAAAATAGAACATTGTTAGGATTAAAAGAAACGATCACTGCACAAAGTAGCCTTAGTAGAAGGGAGCTGTTATTTATTGTTCTATTCTGGGGTGAGGATATCAGATTCTCTAAGGGATTCTTAGCCTAGAAAGTTTGTGAACAGACGGCACAGGTATTTGGAAGCTTTCTCAAAGCCATCCTCACATAAAACGAGCCAGTGCTACAGAAGTAGGCTTCCACGGCAAACAGAAGGTCCAGACTCCATTACTAACATACTTTAGCTCACGGGGTGATCTGTAAAAAAAGTAGAGTTTGGTGGTGGTCCGAGTTGGCAGCCGCAATGCAGCTCGAAGTAGATTCAGTTGCACTGGGTAAAGACGCTGCACTGCGGGGCCGGCGTGGAGTCTTCAGACAGACTACACCTCCCAGCATGCCTTATCCTTGGGCGGCACCCTACGCTTGCACGCGAACCTCCCCGCCCCCTCAACTCCAGTTACTGTCTCTCGCGAGACGACGGGCCGCGCCGGCGGTAGCGATAGCGAGCTGTGGTGGTTGTGGTGGTGGTGGTGGTGGCGGCCGAGAGGGCGGCGGCCATTTTGGTGAGGCCTCGGGAGCGACGGCAGCGGTTCGCTGGGAGTAGCGTTTCCCTTTATTCCCACCCACCGTCCGCATCTCTGTGCCGTGGGAGGAGTCAGTGGAGGCAACGCGGTGGCAGTAGCTGTGGTCCCCAGGGGAGTTTAAAGGCCGCGAAGGCAGCGGCCAAGAGGGGGGCCCTCCCCCCTCCTCGGCGGGAGGGGGGTGGTGCGCACGCCCCCGAGGACGCAGGTAAGGAGAGGGAGACAAGATGGCGGATTCTCCACAGTTCCCCCTCCCCTGACGGTGACTGCGCGCGCATCTTTCCGCCACCGCCTCCCCTCCCACCTTCCCGGGGTGCTGCGCGCGCACCTTCAGCCGGGGCCCCGGGGCCGGTGCGTGAGGCTGTCGGCGCGCACCCATAGAGACAGACTGAGGGGGTCAGGCCGGCCAGCAGTGGGCCCCGGCGCGTCTCCTCTCCCTTTCCCGCTCTTCTGCGCACGCGTGCCTGAGCAAGCGAGGGAGCCCTGAGAGGACAGAACCAGGTGCGCTCCTGCCCGCCCACCAACCCCAGTACCCCCTCAGGGGCGCGCGGGAAGAAGGGGGGCGTGGGATGAGTAGTCGGGGCACGCGCCCACCATGTCCAGTAGGGAACCAGACCTGGCGACACGCACCCTCCCCTCTCTCCGCCTTTCGCGGTCTGGTGACGGGGGGGCTCTCTGATGGGCTTAGATGAGGGCCTTCCCAGCCTGCGACCCTGGGGTGTCTGGGTTTGGGTTCTGGCGGGAGCCCCTGGGCCGTGCGCGCAGCCGGCTCACTCCGCCTCCAGCCGCGCACGCGCGGGCCCCTCCCCCAGTCGGGCGCGCACGTTGGGTGGGGTGGGATTCTAGCAGGAGGCGGGGCCATCTTAGGGCTAGTGGTAACTTGGGCAGAGGTCAGGGGTCACGCCAGGTCAGTGTGCTGGGAGCGATTGGGAGACTGTAATGAAGACTTGAGGTCAAGAGTTCAGGCTTTTTGGATTCTAGCTAGTTCGGTTACCAGGAATATGTTGTGGAGGGAGTGCATCAAAGGCGGCACCATGGTTAAAGAATTTCCTTAAACACGTTGGAAACTCTTCCGGGCCTTGTGTGGGTTAACCCTGCGCCTTTCCGGCGCATGGTTCTTGGCTGTGTGGCCTCTTGTATTTGACTGCTTAATACTCTTGCTTAATAACTCTTGCTGTAGTTCTTGTGTTTGGGAAAGTGGCTCATGGTTCAGGTATAGGATTTACAGGGCCCTGCCCTGAACACTGGGTTTATCTCCTGTAACCAGCATGTTTGTTTTTTTTTCCTGGGAATTCCAGTCTCATTTCCGACTGAACTCAATTCTGTGTTCAGTCCTTACTGGATTAACAAGCAGGCAAACAGAATCTTTTTCAGTTTGTGGTTGTGACAGCCTTTTTTTTTTTTTTTGCTTTATTGTTTGCCCTCCATTATGTGGGTAGAGCCCTTTATACTTAATGGTTTTTGAACTGTTTTCTTTTGCCTTTTCTTTCCTGTTGCTTCCCCTGCCGGAAGAAAGAATTTGAGGTCGTTTTCTATGGTAATCTTTTTTTCACAAAACATGATTTGTTTTAATTTTGAAATGTGAGCTATTACTGTAGTTTTCCTTTGTCTTTGAACTGACTTGAGTATGTTAAAAAGTCTCAAAAAGCTGAAGTATGTAATACATTTAGATTGGTATTAGCAAATGTGGATTAGTTCCTCACTGCTATTTTTCTCTCCTTCTGTTTCAGGCCTGTTTCCTCTCAGTTCAGCGGCACCGTGGAAGTGCAGACTTTCATAGGGGGTGTGGTCTCAGCTCACACAGGTGAGTAGGTTAATACCATTTTGTGTACTGATGCTGATAAGAACCATGTTTGAAATAATGAGAAAAATGATAGGTCAGCTTGTGGGTTTTCACTATGGGGAGTGATGGGAATATCTACATGTGATTATACTTTTTTTTTTTTTAAATCTTGAAACAGAGGCTCACTTTGTCACTCTGGGCAGAGTGCCAGGGCATCATAGCTTATACCAATCTCAAACTCCTGGGCTTAAGTGCTCTCCTTGCCTCAGCCTCCCAAATAACTGGGACTATAGGTTTCTGCCACAACGCCCAGCTATTTTTTAGAGACAGGGTCTCACTCTTGCTCAGGCTGGTCTTGAACTCTTGAGCTCAAGCAGTCTACATACCTTAGCCTCCCAGAGTGCTAGGATTATAGATGTGAGCCACTGCTCCTAGCCTGCATGCAATTTTTCTGTGGAGGGTTTTCTTTGGAGTAGAACAACAACGTAACTATGACTGTGGATATAGGAAGATTTGGTCACCCTGACTCTACTAAGGAGAGTAGCAGCTTTTCTGTGGTTTTGGCATCAGGCTATCTGTTCTTTTATTGTTGTTTTGAGACAGAGTTTCACTATGTTGCCCTGGGTAGAGTGCGGTGGCATCACAGCTCACAGCAACCTCAAACTCTTGGGCTTTAGCAATGATTCTCTCACCTCCGCCTCCCAAGTAGCTGGGACTACAGGCGCCTGCCACAATGCCTGGCTATTTTTTGTTGCAGTTGTCATTGTTGTCTAGCTGGCCCGGGTTGGGTTCAAACCTGTCAGCCTCAGTGTATGTGGCTGATGCCATAACCACTGTGCTACAGGTGCCCAGCCATGTGTTTTTATTTTTTGATAGTCTCTTATTCTGGCACCAGAGTGCTATGTCATCAGCCTAACTCACAGCAATCTTAAACTCATGGGTTCATGTGATCCTCCTGATTCAGCCTCCCAAGTAGCTGGGACTACAGGTACCTACCACAACTCCCAGCTAATTTTTCTAATTTTAGTAGAGGTGTGATTTCACTTTTGCTCAGGCTGGTGTCAAACTCCTAAGTTCAAGGGATCCTCCTTTCTTGGCCTCCCAGAGTGCTAGGTACAGGCATGAACCACTGTACCTGGCCTAGACTATCTGTTTAACAAGTCCTTCTACCACTCCCTTACTGTGTAACCTTCTGTAAGTCATAAGGTCTGGATTTCCTAACTTAAAAAGTAGAGATAATCCTTGCTTAGGCTCCCATTTACAGATGAGTGAAAGATGATAAAGAAAAAAAAAGAAAGTAGAGATAATGCCAGAATGTAAACTCTTTTTTTTTTTTTTTGAGACAGAGTCTCACTATGTCATCCTGTAGAGTGCTGTGGTGTCACAGCTCACAGCAACCTCAAACTCTTGGGCTTAAGTGATTCTCTTGCCTCAGCCTCCAAAATATCTGGGATTACAGGCACCCACCACAATGCCCGGGTATTTTTTATTGTAGTTATTGTTTAGCAGGCCCGGGCCAGGTTCGAACCTGCCAGCCTGGGTGAATGTGGCTGGTGCCTAATAACTGAGCTGTGGGTGCCAAGTTGTAAGCTCCATTTAGGTTAGGGATCTTTTCTGTGTGGCTCTATCTTCAGTGTGGAGAAGGAACTAAATTAATATTTGTTATGGTGTGAAAAGTATCTGGTTCACAAAGAAGGTGGAAAGATTATAGAGCACAAAGTATCTAACACATAGTAAATGTTTCAGAATTGTAGCCTAAGGCTGGTCTGTGGTGGTTAACACCTGTAATCCTAGCACTCTGGGAGGCCGAAGCAGATGGATTGCCTACCTTTAGGAGTTGGAGACCAGCCTGACTAACCTGAGCAAGAGCGAGACCCATCTCTAAAAATGGCTGGGCACTGTGGCAAGCACCTGTACTCCCAGCTATTCGGGAGGCTGAGATAAGAGAATCGCTTAAGCCTAAGAGTTGGAGATTGCTGTGAGCTATGATACCACAGCACTCTACTGGGGGCAACAAATGAGACTCTGTCTCAAAAAAAGAAAAAAGAAAGGTAGCTTATAATCACTGTTTATTCTTTAATGTAATTTGTGTTTTTTCCCCAAAGAATTCTTTAATCTCATTTAATCCAATTTATAACCTTTGATCCTACTTTAGGTGCTCCAGAGGCTGGTGGACCTGAGTGGAGGCTGGGACGCCCTGGTGGGCCCCGGGCCCTGGAAGGCGGGTCCCGGTGGCCTGTGGCCCAGAATGAGGCCAGCTCCCAGCATGCCCTGCAGCCGGACGCCAGCCCCTCGGCCAGCAGCAGTGGTGATAACGACCCAGTCATTCTTCAGGCATCCAACAAGGAGCCTGGGAGTGGGACCATGCAGAGCAGCCCCTCCCCTGCTCACCCTCAGCTCCCAATCCTACAGACACAGGTTTACATGTGGGGAGGGTTTCTTCTCTGCTTCTTGTGAATGTTAGGTCTGAGGTGAAAGAAGTGTGGCAGTTTCTTGCTATTGGGTAGGTGAGTGTGGAGAATTATTGGTACTTACGTGGGCTGGACTGTACTATGTCATGCCTATTGAATACTGACATTTCATTTGATATTAATGTAATGTTGCTTTCCAAGAGTACAAAGACTTCTTATTACCTGAAAAAGGTTGAGTTAGGCCAAGTTGGAAATGGAGGTTGGGGCAACATGCTGATAAGACTGTATGTTTGACAGTAGTTTAACTTCTTTCAAACCTGGAACAGGAAAAACCTTGTGGATAGTGTCTAATATTCAATCTTTTCTCATACTAAGGAAGTGTGTGGGATGAGAAAAGCATAGCTTTCAAAATTGGACAGATCTAGGTTTATGTATAGTATGCTTTTGAAATCCATGGATTTGATATTTATAGTTTTTTGAGCAACTGGGAAATTTGTGATGGATAGTCTTTGTCATTTAGCTGAGGTAGGAATTTTGAGTGGCATGGTGTGAGGCTTATGTCTGGGAGGGAATTTCATGAATTCCCTGAGTAACCATGTTTCAGTAGTACTTAGTTTTCTACTTGTCATTGTTTCTGTGATACCTTGTAAAATAATGTGTGGGTATTTGAGAACAGTGACCAATTCTTAGCCTCTTTAGTGAAGAGGTTTAAGTGGCTTGGGAATTTTTGGTGTCTGTTGCATTTAGTGGTAACTTAGATTTATTGCATAAGTGAATCTGCTATACTTACTGTGAAAATGGGGAGGAAAATAGGGAGTGTTTATGTGAGTGAAATCATTGAGGCTCTGAAAGGATCAGAATTTGAAATCATAATGCTATATGATTTTTGTATTTGGGAACTATGTAAATGTCAGGACATAACTGTTTCATGTCTAGAATTTACTGTAAACTTGGCTTTGCTGTCTTTGAGTTCCTTATTAAACTTTACCCCAGACATTTGATAAGGTTGATACGTTATTCTCCAGTTTTTTCTTATGAAAATAGAACGGAATAATGTATTTAAAACATTTAGCACAGTGCTAAATATTTGTTTTCTCCATTTTTCCCTTTTTCTAGATGGTGTCGGACGGCATGACAGGCAGCAATCCTGTGTCCCCTGCCTCATCCAGTTCCCCAGCCTCTAGTGGGGCAGGTGGCATCTCCCCCCAGCACATAGCTCAAGATTCCTCTCTGGATGGACCTCCAGGCCCCCCAGATGGTGCCACAGTGCCCCTGGAGGGGCTCAACTTACCCCAGGCTGCTGACCTGGCTAACAGGGGTCCGAAGTGGGAGAAGAGCCATGCTGAAATTGCAGAGCAGGCCAAACATGTATGTATTGGAAAGACCTGTGAGGATTCTTAGGAGTTGTCTTCTCTGAGTTCCCATATTCCATGGATATTTTGTATTTCTTTTTTTTTTGGCCATGGCTTAGAGTATAGGTTTTTCCTTAAGTTAGTATGATTTTGAGCAAATTACTTGAATAGCGAGCCTCACTTTGCTTTATAAAATAGGGATGTTATTATCATATATTGGCTGTCAAGTTTAAATTAAAGGATCAGATAGACAGGAAGGTGCTTTATAAACAGCAATATTCTTCAAATTTACTAGTTTCTATTCATTTATTTATTTATTTATTTATTTATTTTTTTGAGACAGAGCCTCAAGCTGTCCCCCTGGGTAGAGTGCCCTGGCATTACAGCTCACAGCAACCTCCAACTCCTGGGCTCAAGCGAGTCTCTTGCCTCCGCCTCCCAAGTAGCTGG
>CAUYTI010153375.1:0-10588 GCA_963575145.1 Galago senegalensis
CTGGGCTCAAGCGAGTCTCTTGCCTCCGCCTCCCACGTCGCTGGGACCACAGGCGCCCGCCACAACGCCCGGCTATTTTTTTTTTTTTTTTTTTTTGGTTGCAGCCGTCATTGTTGTTTGGCGGGTCCGGGCTGGGGATTCGAACCCACCACCTTAGGTGTACGTGGCTGGCGCCTTAGCCGGTTGAGCTATAGGCGCCGAGCCAAGACCCACAATTCTTATTTCTTTATTCTTTCTTCTTCTTATTATTATTTTGAGAGTCTCAAGCTGTAAGCTGTCACCCTGGGTAGAATGCTGTAGCATCATAGCTCACAGCAACCTCCTACTCAGGCTCAAGGGATCCTCTTGCTTCAGTTTTTCTAGTTTTAGTAGAAATGGGGTCTTGTTTTTGCTCAGGCTGGTCTCCAACTTGTGAGCTCAAGCAATCCACCGGCCTCAGCCTCCTGGAATGCTAGGATTACAGGTGTGAGCCCCACATCTGGCCACCCATGACACAATTTTTAAAAATAAAGAAATATTTGTATTGAACACTGAAAATAAATCTGTATAATATATAGTATACCATGTAATATATAACATGGTATATAACATGTATTTCGGTTTTGTATATAACATATAATATAACATGTAATTCAGTTAGGCCTATTAAACTGACCAGAAAAAGACTTGATTATGGGCAGTGTTTGGTATAGAAAAAGAAAGCAAGGTACAGTGGCTCACACCTGTAATCCTACACTCTGAGAGGCCGAGGCGGGTGGAGTTCAAGACCAACTTGAGCAAGTGTGAGATTCTCGTCTCTAAAAATAGCCTGGCGATGTGGCAGGTGCCTATAGCCCCAGTTACTTGGGAGGCTAAGAGGACCACTTGAGCCCAGGAGTTTGAGGATGCTGTGAGCTATGGTATGTCTGGCACTCTACCAAGGGTGACAAAGTATGACTCTGTCTCAGAAAAAAAAGAAAAAAGATAAAGAAGGCAAGGAGTCATTCTCTGGAGGTACATTCTTGTTTTAGTCAAATTTCACCGATTTTTCAACCTTTTAAGGGCTTGTGTTTTCTCACACTTAAACTGCTCTTCAAAATAAATTTATAACAGAGGAACCCTCCTCGAGAGGAAAATAAAGGCTAAATATAAAAGTACTTAGAAAGTGGAAATGACATGCATGCACAATTGACTGAAGAGTCAGAGCAGATACTACCTCTTCATTTCTCTCACTTGGCATACGCAAAACAAAACATTTTGTGTTTACCCAAACATAAAGGACAATTTAAAGTTGTTATATGATAGTCTCTGCCTTAAGTCTGCAGCACAGGGTGGTGCCTGTGGCTCAGTGGGTAGGGTGCCTGCCCCATATACCGAGGGTGGTGGGTTCAAACCCAACCCCAGCCAAACTGCAACAAAAAAATAGCCGGGCTTTGTGGTGGGCGCCTGTATTCCTACTCAAGAGGCTGAGGCAAGAAAATCGCCTAAGCCCAAGAGCTGGAGGTTGCTGTGAGCTATGACACCACAGCACTCTACTGAGGGCAACAAAGTGGGAAAAAAAAAGTCTGCAGCACAAAGTAAAGTGGTTATGTCTTTACTGGCCAGGCTCGTAGCTCATGGCTGTAATCCTAGCACTCTGGGACACCAAGGCGGGTGGATTACCTGAGTTTGCAGGTTGGTTCAAGACTAGCCTGAGCCAGAGCAAAGGGTGACAAAGTGAGACTCTATCTCCAAAAAATAAATAAATAAGTAAATAAATATATATGTCTTTGCGTGAAGCAATAGTAATGAAATATTACTTCCTGTAGCATATATTTTTAGGATTTTGTTTGGTTTGGTTTGGTTTGGGGTTTTTTGAGACAGACAGAGTCTCACTCTGTTGCCCTGAATTTTTTTTTTTGCAGTTTTTTTTCTTTTTTGGCCAGGGCTGGGTTTGAACCCACCACCTCCTGCATATGGGGCCAGCACCCCACTCCTTTGAGCCACAGGCACCGCCTGCCCTGAGTTTTTTTCAAGGGTTCAAGGCCCATGTGTCTTCAAACTACGGCCTGCGGGCCACATGCAGCCCGCCTAGGACATTTATCTGGCTAGCTGGGTGTTTTTGCCGCTGCTACCTGTCCTGCTTAGCAGCCAACTCGTCCTGGGGCCCACAGTCTGGTGCTCCAACAATCTGTTTAAAAAGTTGGAGGACCCCTGGTTCAAGCCATCCCTCTTGCCTCAGCCTCCTGAGTAGCTGAGACTACAGGCACCTGGCACTATGCCTAGTTAGTTTTTTTTTTTTTTAATTTTTAGTAGGGATTGAGTCTCGCTCTTGCTCAAATTGGTCTAGAACTCCTGAGCTAGGCCTCCCAGAACACTAGGATTACAGGCGTGAGCCACTGCACCCAGACTTTAGTATGTTTTTAAATGAAAAAGTCATAATACTAGGGGGAAAGTAAGTCACGGACTAAAAAGTAGAATATATTTTTAAGAGCCACTAAGACAAAATGTTGTTAACTGTATGGTCATTAAGTCTCTCTTCCTCCCTCTTTAATTCCAGATCCAAAGTTCTTTTTTTCTTGAGACAGTCTCACTTTGCCCCCACCCCACCCCAGTAGAGTGCCCTGGCATCATAGTTCATAGCAACCTCTGACTCTTGGGCTCAAGCTGTTTTCTTGCCTCAGCCTCCCCAGGAGCTGGGACTGTAGGTGCCTGCCACAATGCCAGCTATTTTTAGAGATGGAGTCTCACTCTGGCTCAGGCTGGTCTCCAACTTGTGAGCTCAGGCAGTCTGTCCATGTGGGCCTCCCAGAGTGGTGGGATTACAGGTGTGAGCCACCACGCCGAACCCTCAAGAGATCATTTTTGATAAGATGGTCGGGGAAGGAAGGTATTTTGAGTAGGGATGTGAACTGTGTGAGGTAGTTGTAGGACAAGCATTCCAGGGAGTGGAGAGAAGTGTAGAGGCTATGAAGTAGTAACAGGTGTTCAAGGGATGTAAAGGAAGCAAGTGTGGCTGGTGAGAAGCTAGGGAGAAAGTATTTTGAAAGCAATTTCTCAAGTCAGCTATTTTCCAGATTCCCTCATAGTAATACATGGTTTGTCAGAAAATAATACAATTAGACTAAGTTCTTTTGACTGACTACAGAAGTGCTGTTGTTGTTTTTTGTTTTTGTTTTGAGACAAAGTCTCACTGTGTCGCCCTCCGGAGAGTGCTATGGTGTCGCAGCTTGCAGCAACCTCAAATTCCTGGGTTTAAGCGATTCTCTTGCCTTAGCCTCCCAAGTAGCTGGGACTACAGCTACCCACCATAACTCCTGGCTGTGTTTTTGGTTGGAGTTGTCGTTGTTTGGCAGGCCAAGGCGGGATTTGGACCCGCCAGCTCCGGTGTATGTGTCTGGCACTGTAGCCGCTGAGCTACAGGTGCCGAGCCCACCCAGGTATTTTTTGGTTGCAGTTGTCATTGTTTAGCAGGCAAAGGCCATGTTTGAACCTGCTAGCCTCAATGTATGTGGCCGATGCTCTACTCACTGAGCTACGGGTGCTGAGCCAGTGCTGTTTATATTTATATTTTTATGACCGCTGGTTTCTCTGAGGGCTACAGCAATGGTTTACTCAAGACTACACAAGGTATAATAATGTACTTTTGGTTGAAATTGAATTTTGAGATAATTGTGGATTGACTTGCACTTGTAAGAAATAATACAGAGCAATCCAGTGAGCCCATTATCCACTTGTCCCAAAGTTCCCAGTCATAGTTTGCCAAACTCTAATTTTCTTGCAAAACTGTGGTACAGTGTGACAACCAGCATATTGACAATTGATCTGGCCAAAACTTAAAATGGTTAGATCACCGTAAGGGTCCTTCCTGTTGTAACCACATCCACCTTTCTCCTCCTCTCCCTCTAGTTTTCCTTTTCATATTGGCTTTGTCTGATTTTGGTATCTGAGTAATACTGGCCTTATAAAGCAAGTTAGAAACGGTTCCCTCATCATCTATATTCTGGAAAAGATTGCCCCAAATTGGAGTTAATTCTTTAAATGCTTGGTAGAATTCTCCAGTGAAGCTTTTTGTGTCAGTCTTCCTAGAGGCTTATCAGTTTTATTGATTATTCCCTTCCCCCCCAGAACTAGCTTTTTGTTTCATTGACTGTTTTCTATTGTTTTCCGGTTGTCTTTTTTAGGGATTTCAGCTCTTGTGGTTATTTTCTTCCCTCTGCTTGCTTAAGGGTTATTTTGCTTTTTTCCTAGTTTCTTTTTTACTTTACTTTTTTTTTTTCGAGATCGTCTTACTATGTTGCTCTTGGTAGAGTGCTGTGGTGTCACAGCGCACAGCACTCTCAAGCTCTTGGGGCTTAAGCAATTCTCCTGCCTCAGCCTCCCAAGTAGCTGGGACTACAGGTACCCCACAATGCCTGGCTGTTTTTTGGTCGCAATTGTCATTGTTTAGCAGGCCCGGGCTGGGCTTGAACTTACCAGCTTTGGTGTATGTGGCTGGCGCCCTACTCACTGAGCTATGGGCACCAAGCCCCTGGTTTCTTTTCTTTTTTCTTTTTTTTCAAGCTGTCTCCCTGGGTAGTGTGCTGTTCCATAGCATCATAGCTCACAGCAAACTCAAACTCTTTGGCTCAAGCAATTAGCTTGGCTCAGCCTCCCAAGTAGCTGAAACTATAGATGCCTGGCTGTATTTTTTTTGTTTCAGCAGGCCCGGCCTAGGTTCGAACCCACCAGCTCCAGTACTTTTGGCCAGTGCCCTAACCACTGAGCTATGAGCACCCAGCCCAACCTCCAACTCTTGCGCCCAAGCAATCCTCTTCAGTTTTTCTACTTTTAGTAGAGATGGGGTCTTGTTCTTGCCCAAGCTGGTCTCGAACCTGTGAGCTCAGGCTGGCCTCTCAGAGTACTAGGATTACACGTGTGAGCCACCATGCCCGGCCTTTTCCTAGTTTCTTGAGGTGTAGGATCTTAGTTTTTTTTTTTTTTGAGAAAGCCACAGGCTATTCCCCTGGGTAGAGTGCTGTGGCATCACAGCTCACAGCAACATCCAGCTCCTGGGCTCAAGCGAGTCACCTGCCTCAGCCTTCCAAGTAGCTGGGAACCACAGGCACCTGCCACAATGCCCGGTTATTTTTTGGCTGCAGCCATCATTGTTGTTTGGCGGCCTGGGCTGGATTCAAACCCACCACCTTAGGTGTATGTGGCTGGCACCTTAGCCACTTGAGCCACAGGCGCCGAGTCAGTTTTTTCTATTTTTAGAGACAGAACACCACCAGCTCTTGCTCAGGCTAGTCTCAAACTTCTGAGCTCAAGTGGTCCTCCTGCCTTGGCTTCCCAGAGTGCTAGGATTACAGATGAGAGACACCATACTCAGCCTATTTTTTATAGAGATAGGGTCTCAGTAGGTTGCTCAGGATACTCCCAAATTCCTGGCCTTAAGTGAGCCTCCCACTTTGGCCTCCCAAAGCACTTGATCCCAGGAGTTTGAGGCTGCAGTGAGCTTTGAATTCCCTACTGCACTCCATCCTGGGTGACAGTAAGAAATCCTGTCTCCAGCAAACAAACAAAAAACAAAACAATCAAAAAATCATACACACACAAATTCTTAGGCTCCAACCCGAACCTGGTGAATTAGAAGCCTTAGAGGTGGGGCCCAGCAATCAGTTTGACAAGGCATTGTGAGGCAGAGGAAAGTCTGAAAACCACTGGACCAAGTGTTCTCTATGCTCCTTTCTCTGGAGTTTTGGCACCAATCCCTCAGCTTATGACCAACGGAGAGAGATGCGAGAGAGATGTAGATTTACATGACAATTTCTGTGTCTTAAAGTCAAGTTGCTCCCACGCAAATCATTATCAATAAGGATCAAAACTTCTCCCTATCTTTCCATTCAATCAGAACAATGACTTGGACACGATCCTTAAAGAGATCCTCTGTGGTCCCCTCCCCCACCCACAGCAGAACCAGAGCCATGGGAGGCCTTTTCATCAAAGGTCCTACTTTTTGTCTGTGGGTGTGATGCTGCCATTCACGGCTGTGCTGTCAGCTGCCTGGATGGAGGTGGAACCAGTTTCCTAGGGACAGGAAGCACAAATCACAAAGTCAGTCTACCCACAGTTTTAGGCCCCAGATGAAGATAAAAATGGAGAGGCGTAGAACCTACATACCTCTTCACATATTTTCAACTTCTTTGTGATTGCCTGGTAACAGACGGCTGGCTATTAAAGAGGGAGACAAAAAAACAATGAAGTGAAGATTTAACCAGTCTTTGTTAAAATTCCCTTAAAAGGTTAGGCCTAAAGTAGGAAGTTAATATTGAATATTTATTTGTTGTGTAATCCCTTTTTTTTTTTTTTTTTTTTGAGACAGAGCCTCAAGTTGTCCCCCTGGGGAGAGTGCAGTGGCATCACAACTCACAGCAACCTCCAACTCCTGGGCTCAAGCGAGTCTCCTGCCTCTGCCTCCCAAGTAGCTGGGACCACAGGCGCCCGCCACAACGCCTGGCTATTTTTTGGTTCCAGCCATCATTGTTGTTTGGTGGGCCCAGGCTGGATTCAAACCTGCCACCTTAGGTGTATGTGGCTAGTGCCTTAGCCACTTGAGCCACAGACACCGAGACTGTTGTGTAATCTTACTGAGCTCCAAATTATACACTACAAAGCTAACTTACTCTGCAGACTTCAGTACAGCTTAGCTCCATATCCACAGGACCTGGAGACTATCTTGATGAGCAAGCCTTCAGATGTGTCCATGAAGCAGTATGGGTTACCTTATGGGGGCCTATAGTTCACAACATTTGGTTTCTGCCCTAGACTCTATAGGTAATTGCAAATATTGCAGCCACACAGATAGCTGAGTTTTTTTTTTTGTTGTTTGTTTTTGAGAGTCTCACTCTGTTGCCCTGGGTAGAGTGCCATGGTGTCATAGCTCACAGCAACCTTTAACTCCTGGGCTCAAGTGATCCTCCTGCCTCAGCCTCCTGAGTAGCTGGGACTACAGGCGCCTGGCACAATGCCCAGCTAGTTTTTCTATTTTTAGTAGAGATGGGGTCTCACTCTTGCTCAGGCTGATCTCTGAACTTCTGAGTTTAGGCAATCCACCTGTCTCAGCCTCTTGGCAAAGTGAGTTTTTAAAGTCTTTTTTTTGGTTTACTTTTAGTCTCAGCAATGCCTGATTCACAAGTAGGCCTATACTATGACTTTTTGATGAGGTGCTCTGGGCAGTGTACAGGCAGAGCCTAATTTTTCTCATTAGCAGGGTGAAGTCTCATAGGAGGGCCACTCTCCCTCAGGCTAGCCCTGACAGGGATTGATAGCCTCAAAGAACAACTCACCTTCTCTGTTTGGCTCAGCAGGAAATGATGAAAATGAGGGTCTGCATCTTTAACAGGCTGAAACCAGAAAACCAATAAAATAAGTTATTTTCCACCAAAGGTCATTTTCCTTCTGCTGGTGACTGGAGTCTTCCATGGTCGAAACACTCTTGGTTCTGATCTTCTTGTTTCACAACTATCTAGAAACTCTTTTCCCATTTTTGGACTGCCTTCAGAGTGGAAAATAGATGCTTCTTCCAGGTGGGTATGCAAATTATTCCAATAATAACTCAGGAAAAATATTCAAAAGCACATTAGTATTTTTTTTTCTTTTTTGAGACTGAGCCTCATTCTGTCACCCAGGCTAGAGTGCAGGCTGTCATTGTAGCTCACAGCAACCTCAAGCTCCTGGGTTCAAGTGATCCTCTTGCCTTGGCCTCTCCAGTAGCTGTGGGTACAGGTATGTACCACTATGCCTGGCTAGTTTCAACCCACCTTGGCCTACTAGACTTAAGCTTCCACACCCAGCTTTATACTAGTATTTTTAAATTCAGTATTCACTAGGCCAGTGGTTCTCAACCTTTCTAATGCCATGACCCTTTAATACAGTTCCTCATGTTGTGGTGACCCCCAACCATAAAGTTATTTTCGTTGCTACTTCATAACTGTAATTTTGCTACTGTTATGAATCATAATGTAAATATCTGATATGCAGGATGGTCTTAGGCGACCCCTATGAAAGGGTCGTTCGACCCCCAAAGGGGTCGCAACCCACAGGTTGAGAACGGCTGCACTAGGCATTCCATATAACTCAGCAGACTAAGCCAAATCAATTCTTGAGTCTCTTTCAGTTTTAGCATTTTGGGCTCCTACTTGTGCCTAATACTAGACTCATGACTGTCTTATCTCACCAATGATCAATACTAACAGAGAAATAGAGTAGCAAGACTACAGACCTTCAAGGGCTTTTCACAATCATGTCCAGCAATTCTTAGGTGTGGCACACTAAGAATAACGTAACTAAACATCAAACATTTTTTAGACAATGTTTCATTGTGAATGAGAGGGTGTTTATAAAATATTCAGTGAAAAAAATTAGCAGAATGGCTCGGTGCCCATAGCATAGTGGTTAGGGCGCCAGCCACATACAGTGAAGCTGGTAGGTTCGAACCCAGCCTGGGCCTGCTAAACAACAATGACAACTACAACCAAAAAATAGCGAGGTGTTGTGGCAGGTGCCTGTAGTCCCAGATACATGGGAGGCTGAGGCAAGAGAATTGCTTAAGCCTAAGAGTTTGAGGTTGCTGTGAGCTGTGACACTACAGCACTCTACTAAGGGCGACGTAGTAAGACTGTCTCAAAAAAAAAAAATAGCAGAATGATCTCACTTTTGTCAAAAGTGACACTATCCCCCCCAAACTAAGATTACTCATAGGGACGTATATATATATAATCATATACCTGAATGCTGAGTGGGTATAACCAAAGGTTACCTCAAACCTAATAGCAAGCACCCCAGAGGGTAGAGATTTTTACTTTTTATCTCATGGAGTTTTGGTCTGTTTTGCAATTTTTTTTTAAGGGTTTATTTATTTTTTCCATTTTGAAAAAAATTTCTTATAGCATAACTGTGTACATTAATGCAATCATGGGGTACAGTGTGCTGTTTTCATACACCTGTTTTGCAATTTAAAAAAGAAAAGCCTCATACACAAGAAAAGGGGGTAAAAAAAGGAAAAGAGGATCATGAAAGTAATACCAGGAACCCATTACCTGCAAGAGAGCTCCTACCTCACTGGCAGTAGGCTGCCATTTAAATGCTGCCATTGGTCCGGCCATCATCCCCTTGACACTACTGGACTCAGGGATGGTGAGATCCTACAGAGGAAAGTCAGAGCATTAACACACTTTGCTTCCTTTAAATCACATTCAACTCTGCACTAAACCTCCAGTAAGCTCCATGGCTTGTACGTTCAAGCCACCCAGAAAAGGCTCTGATGAGTGTTCCTCAGGAGAACAAGTTCTTCCTATCAGCACAAAGTATGTCTTTTTGTTCCACTCTTGAAACAACAAAATGTGTTCCTGCATCTAACTTCCTAAGGATGGAGATAATTAAAAAGTCCAAATATGATCAGTAGTATTATTAACAAAGTCACTGAGCAAATTCCTTATGGTGAATAATGAACGATCATATAAAGCTACATAATGCTGATGAGATCTGCCTGAATTTCAAAGCTACTATATGACAAAGGCAGAATTAGACCCCAGAGTGGTGGGAACCCCAAAGCCTGGAGTTCTCTTGAGACTGATGCAACAAGAAGACCTGATGGAAGAGGCAGCTCCTCCTCCCCAACAGCCTGGTCCACATTCTTCCTGGGCAAAAGCCACCTTTCCAGCTTTAAACCTAGTCTGGTCTATCTACCCTCTGATGTTCCCTTATACTACTCCCTTTTCCCACCCATGCCCTCCCATCTACAGTAGCCCTTCTAATATGAACCTCCCCAAGCTATTCTTTCTGAAGTTTTCCCAATAATAGAAAATGGCTATCCCATTCTACGAGGCAGAGATCTTTAGTCTTTCTTGACTGCCCTATCTCCCCAAGTCCTCAGGCAATGACTATGGCTTTACAATGAGAGACCTAGCCACTCTCCACTCCTGCCTTGAATACCCAACTTCAGGTGGTTGTAAAGATAAACCACCCTACTTCTCCTCACAGTTTAGTCTTTGCATTGCACCCAGAGTGATCATCTAGAGTCAAGTCAGACCATGTTACTTCTCTGCCTAAAAGTAGCTTCTAGTCTCAGGCAGTAAAGTTTAAGGCTTTTTTATCTTGGACTACAAGGAGGGGAAGGTCCTGCATGTTTTTCAACCCCCACCCAACACAAAACTCCAACCTCATATCTTATTTCTTCCTCCTCTACTACTCTCTTGCTGACTGGCACTCTGTTGGCCCTCCACTCTATCTCTAAATACACCAAGCCTGCACCTGTCTCAGGCCTTTGTATTACCAGGAACATTATTCCAAGTTATCTCTTTGGCTCATAGGCTCACTTGAGGTCTCTATTGATATGTCTGTTACCTTCCCAGAGAGGCTTTACTTGATCTCTGCCTTCCCTCAGTAGAATGTGATGCTGATGTTGATTATGACAGCACATGTTTTTATATGGCTTACTATGTGCCAGACATCACTAAAAGTGCTGTTTTTTATATACACGTATATATATATATATATATATATATATATATATATATATATATATAAATGTTATTATTTAATACTCAGAACCTAATAATATATAAATATTATATACACAAAAGAGAAA
>CAUYTI010153376.1:0-12489 GCA_963575145.1 Galago senegalensis
GACAGAGCCTCAAGCTGCCCCCCTGGGTAGAGTGCTGTAGCTTCACAGCTCACAGCAACCTCCAACTCCTGGGCTCAAGCGAGTCTCCTGCCTCCGCCTCCCAAGTAGCTGGGACCACAGGCGCCCGCCACAATGCCTGGCCACTTCCTTGGTTGCAGCCATCATCGTTGTTTGGCGGGTCAGGGCTGGGGATTCGAACCCCGCCACCTTAGGTGTACGTGGCTGGCGCCCTAGCCGGTTGAGCTATAGGCATCGAGCCTCAAGTTAATTTTTTAAATCATAAAATGTTTTTCTTTCCTTTTTTGAGACAGAGTCTCACTATGCTGCCCTTGGTAGAGTGCTGTGGCATCACAGCTCACAGCAACCTCCAACTCTTGGGCTTAAGTGATTCTCCTGCCTCAGCCTCCCAAGTAGCTGGGACAACAGGTGCCCGCCACAATGCCCAGCTCATAAAATGTATTTTCTGCTTTCTGTAGAAAACTATACAGAAAAATATTTAGAAAACTCCCATTAGCTACCACTCCGAGTCAAACGCTGTTAGTTCTTTCCCTTGTAATCCTATTCAAAAATATATTTTATTGTAGGTTTCATTATGAAAGTAACTCACTTTTTTTTTGAGACAGTCTCACTTCGTCTTCCTCCGTAGAGTGCCGTGGTGTCAAAGCTCATAGCAAACTCAGATTCCTGAGTTCAAGCAATCCTCCTGCCTCAGTCTCTAGAGCACCTGGGACTATAGTAACCACCACCCAGTTATTTTTTTTAGAAACGGGGTCTCGCTGTTGCTCAGGCTGGTCTCGAACTCCTGAGCTCAGGCAATCTGCCTGCTTGGCCTCCTAAGGTAATATATCCTTTGAAAGAAGAATAGTTCTTAACATCTTTGGTCTTTTCCCCCAAAACTCATAACCCCAGGCTAATTATGAGAAAAACAGCAGACAACCCCAAATTGAGGAGTAGTCTGCAAAATACCTGACCAGTAGCAGTCCTCAAAACTGTCAAGGTCATCCAAAACAAGGTAAGTCTGGGAGAATGTCATAGTCTAGAGGAGCTTCAGGAGATGTGATGACTGAATGTACTATAGTGTCCTGGATCAGATTCTGAGCATAAAAGGACTTTTTTAAAAAAGAAAAAACTACAGGTACCGGTGGCTCAGTGAGTAGAGTGCTGGCCCCATATACCAAGGGTGGTGGGTTCAAACCCGGCTCCAGCCAAACTGCAACAAAAGGTAGTCAGACATTGTGGCAGGTGCCTATAGTCACAGCTACTAGGGAGGCTGAGGCAAGAGAATCGCCTAAGCCCAAGAGCTAGAGGTTGGCTTGAGCTGCAACATCACCGTACTCTACCGAGAGCAACAAAGTGAGACTCTGTCTTTAAAAAAAAAAAAGGGCTCGGCACCTGTGGCTCAAGTGGCTAAGGAGCCAGCCACATATACCTAAGGTGGTGGGTTCGAATCCAGCCCAGGCCTGCCAAACAACAATGACGGCTACAACCAAAAAATAGCCGGGCATTGTGGTGGGCGTCTATAGTCCCAGCTACTTGGGAGGCTGAGGCAGGAGACTCACTTGAGCCCAGGTGTTGGAGGTTGCTGTGAGCAGTGAAGCCATGGCACTCTACCCAGGGGGATAGCTTGAGACTCTTTCTTTCTCAAAAAAAGGAAAAAACTTCTAAAAGCCCGTCAAAGGATGGACATTAGTTGGTAATAATGCATCAGTGTTGGTTCATTAGTTGTGACAAATACACAGTGGACATAAAGTTAGAAATAGCCCCCAAACTTTATGTCTACCCTGTATAAGATGTTCATTGTGGGAAAAACTGGGTATCAGGTGCATGAGCGTTCTCTCTGTTATCTTTATAACTTTGCTATAAATCTAAAAACTATGCTCAAATAATATGTTTATTTTTTAAAAGTACTACCTTATCATGGGGTGGGGAGCATCCAAGCCCTCCTGAAGATAAAATAAAAGGCAAGAGCTCTCGGCTTTTATCTCCCCACCTCAGGTTGGCACCACGCCTTATTTTCTGAGAGTGTTTCCTCTTTGTTACATAGTTGAGCTCACGTTGCTAATACAATTTTGAGTTCTGGCTATTTTTATTTAATATTATAGCATAAGCATTTCCCTGTGTCCTTAAAGGCCCTTCTTAAAGACAATGTTATGGATTACATGACAGCCATCATAACTGTTTTCTTGCCTATATTAGCTGTGATCCAGCCCTTACCGTTTCCATGGGACTTACTTTCCTTACACATGTCTTAGAATGTTTCTTCCTGCAAAGAGTGTGTTCTTTGCAACGAGGAAGTCAGCAAAATCTCCATCCCTGTTTTCCTGGGGTCTCCCCAATACTTCAGTCAAATGCATACAGGCAGAGTTCACGTTTAAAGCCTTTTTTCCCTTGACTTTCTTACCTTGTCTTTACTTCTTACTATAAAGGGATTTACAGGTGGCGCCTGTAGCTCAGTGGGTAGGGCACTGGCCACATACACCGAGGGTGACAGGTTCAAACCCGGCCCAGGCCAGCTAAACAACAATGATACCTGCAACAGCAACAAAAAATGGCCAGGCACTGTGGCGGGTGCCTGTAGTCCCAGCTACTTGGGAAGCTGAAGCAAGAGAATTGCTTGAGCCCAAGAGTTTGAGGTTGCTGTGAGCTGTGATGCCCCTGCACTCTACCCAGGGCAACAGCTTGAGACTGTGTCTCATAAAAAAAAATAAATAACTAGGCTCAGCACCTGTGGCTCAAGCAGCTAAGGCACCA
This sequence comes from Galago senegalensis, assembly GCA_963575145.1. Classification (NCBI taxonomy): domain Eukaryota; kingdom Metazoa; phylum Chordata; class Mammalia; order Primates; family Galagidae; genus Galago; species Galago senegalensis. The sequence goes on from CAUYTI010153376.1 coordinate 2,752, forward strand.
GTCACATACACCTGAGTTGGTGGGTTCGAATCCAGCCTGGGCCCGCCAAACAATAACCATGGCTGCAACCAAAAAATAGCTGGGCATTGTGGCAGGTGCCTGTAGTCCCAGCTACTTGGGAGGCAGAGGCAGGAGAATCACTTGAGCCCAGGAGTTGGAGGTTGCTGTGAGCTGTGATGTCACGGCATTCTACCCAGGGTGACAGCTTGAGGCTCTGTCTCAAAAAAATTTTTTTTAAATAAATAAATAAAAATAAAAAATAAAGGGGTTTACAATCCATTAGGGATAACACTGGTGCTATTCTGGCAGATGTCTAGAATGGGGAATGTCCAGCGTTCATGTTCTGGGCAGAATAGGGTCTCCCCATGGCAACTTCTTATCTGCCCAGAACTGCAGGATGTGACCTTATTTCAAAATAGGGTTTTTGCAGATGTAATTTGGTATAAAATCCGGTCACACTAGCTTAGGGTGGGCCTTATAAGAAGGCCGTGTGAGGACACAAAGACACACACAGGGGCACTACCATGTGAATACAGGGGCAGAGATTGGAGTGATGCTTCTGCAAGCCATGATTGCCACGGATTCCCCACCACCACCAGAAGCCCGGAGCGAGGTGTGGAACACGCTGTCCCTCAGAACCCCTGGGAGGACCCGACCCTGCCCTGACACCTTAACTTTCAACTTTCAACTTCAGAACTGTGGGAGGATAAATTTCTGTTGTTTCGAGCCACCCAGTCTGGGATGTTCTGTTATGGCAGCGCTCCTAAACTAAGACCATGGGCTATGGCCTCAGAGGGCCCCTGGCCTGGGCGGAGCTCTGCACATCTATGCAGAAGGGACGTTCTTCCACCAGGGGCAGGTGACATCCAAGGGGAGTCCCAGAGGCCACATGCAAGGCAGTGAGCAACAGGCCATAGTGCAGATGGGGGGTGTCTCACCCCTCTTGATTCCTCCCACCTGGTGGTCGTTTCTTCCTGGTCAGACAGAAAAGGACCACAAAGATTACCTTCCTCCCACTTTTAACCGTGTCCGCATTCTTTCTAGAAGATATAATCTGTTACTTGCCAGAATATGCCTTTCACACACAAAGCCTCCAGGTTGAAATTATGTTAACTTCAGAGCGTTGACTATGACAAAATAAATGACTTCAGCCCTTCATTTAGTCCTACATTATTCATAGTGGGTTTGCTCTGGGAATAGATACCCATGTGCACACGTACGCCCACCAGCTTAGCAGTGAGTGCTGTATGCATTTTTTAATTGTTGGAAATGCTAAAATGAGCACATATTGCCTTTACAATAAAACATTTTTAAAGTTCCCTTAATAGGAGGATGCTGGGTCCGCCACACAACCTGATTATGAAGGAGAGATTCCCCCCAAGTGGGAGGCTCAGGCTGCTTGGGAAAATGTAGGTGGGATGTCGGCAATGACTTTGCGATGTATGAGACCTAGGATCTCATACATCCTAGGATTTCTCAGGTCCCAGGAATAATTGTTTTCAAAGCGCTATGAGGTGCAGTATTCCCCCTCATGGGGGTGAGATGGGCTGGGGTTCCAGAGGGAGAAAGTCTTAAAGGAGTATACTGACATTTAGTGCAACTATGGGATCAGGGTGGCAAGAGAAAATACTTTTCAGTCTTTCCTGGGGCTGCTGCTAATGAAAACCAGGAGGGAGGGCGAGGTTTGTGGGCAGAAGAGAAAGCTGCTGAGGTTGCCTCTAGAAGGTGGGCCACACTTGGGGAGGCTCCTCTAATGTCCTCCAGAGGTCCCAAAGTCACTCCCTGGGTTGGTTATCTGTGGCTGTGTAACTTCAAAATTTAGCGGTTCAACACAATGATATACCATTGTTAGCTCAGAACTTCTATGGGTATGGAACTCAGGAGTGGGGTAGTGGGATAAATCCTGGCTTGGTGTCTCTCGTAAGATTTTGGTCACCGTATCAGCTGAGGCTGCAGTCAAGTGAAGAATTGCCTGGGACTGGAGGAGCCATCTGCAAGGGTGGCTCACTCACATTTCCCTGTAGACATAACTCGCCAGGTGGACTCCTCCATAGGGGTGGCTTCCGCCAGACCAATTATCCCAAAGAGAGCAAGTTGGACAATGCAGTGTTTTCTGTGACCTTGTCTCAGAAATTGCACATACACATACGAGGGCTGACATTTTAGTTCTGGACCTCGTTCTAGAAAAAGTGCTTTGAGGGTGGCCTACGTGCTGGCATCGCTACGTAGCTTCCCAAGGAGAGCACTTCGAAGGTGACCATAGTGATACTCAGAGAGGAGGTATGCAGCGCTTCTTCTCGGAGGAGTTCAAACGTAATTGTCTGGCCTCGCATCTTTACCTGTGCGCACTTACCTTGGCAACTCCGTAAGCTTTCCTAACCAGCGTCTCACAGCTGTGTCTGAGTCCATAGGTGGTGGAGTGGCGTTCATGATTGTTGGGTGTTTTTGCGTGCTGTACAAGGACATCTCTGATGGTCCTTCCAAAAAAAGAGCTCCAAAATTGCTTTTTTTTTTTTTGAGAGAGAGAGACAGAGTTTGTCGCCCGCCCCAGGTAGAGTGCCATGGTGTCACACAGCTCACAGCAACCTCCAAGTCCTGGGCTTAGGTGATTCTCTTGCCTCAGCCTCCCACAGGCACCCACCACAATGCCCAGCTAGTTTTTTGTTGCAGTTTGGCCAGGGCCAGGTTTGAACCTGCCACCCTCAGTATATGGGGCCGGTGCCCTACCCACTGAGCCACAGGCGCTCCCCCCCTCATTTATTTGTGTGTATGTGTGTGTTTAAGTCTAACTGCTTAAATAAACCTTCCTCCCCTTAGTTTCTTCCCTTACCAGTGAAGCACTTGGAAATTTTCCTGGGGTCAAGAGTGAACACACCCATCTGCACGTACACACAGACACACACACTACCCGGCAGACTCTCACGCAGAGGGATTCTCTCCCACTCTCAGTCCCACCCTCTGAGTCTCCACCAGGGTGAGACAGGAGCTGCTGACGCCCCCTCCCACCCCCCCCCCGCAGGTGAAACTGCCTTTAGCGGCCCATCCACATTCCCCTGAGCTCTGCAAGCCCCCACTGTCCCACTCAACCTCCCGGCACAGTGGGCCTCAGGGCAGAAACACACACTGTGCTCCGGAGATCAACAACCTCATATCTGTCACTTTAAGTATTTATACTCACTTCTGACACAGCCCCCTACATTGGGGTGTTGCTGACCTGCAGTAGTGACCGACTCACTACAGCCAGGACGGAGGAGGGAAAAGCCCAAGCCTGTTCACAGAGCCAGGGACAGGCTGAAGGCCTGGAGGATCTGGGAGTCCAGAGCCCTGGAGCAGCATCAGACACCTACAACCCCCACCCATCTGCCGCCCAGAAACAGTCAGCGACATGCAAAGGACCAGGACATTCAGTCTAAGACTTCATTCCAGCCCTCACTGCTCCTGTGTCTAAAGCCTGGCTTTGTCCAGGAGCTGGAGTTGAGGAACTAGCAAATGCCAGGTGCCTTTCCAGTGCTCAGAGACTGGTGGCTGTCAAAGCGTTCCAGCACTCTGGCAGAAGCCTCCAGCCCCTTCCATCAGCACCTACCTGCTATCTGTAACTTCATTCACTGTAGGAATCCCCCCTCAACAGCTCCACACAAGCCAGGAGTGAAGGCCTCCCTCTGGCCTCTAGGGAGCCGGTGCCTACTGCCTTTCTGGGTCACTTGACCTCTGCAGGAGGAATGCTGGTGCTGTTAGACCAATGCAGGGGAGGCAGGTGGCCAGGGACCAGGGAAACTCACTAGGGATTTTGAAAACAGACCAAGACACAGGCCTTTTGTCATCTACAGAGGTCAGGAGAAGATGGGGGAATGAGAACACCCCCGTCTCACATTATTTACAGTGTTTCCCTCGAAGGAACCCGCACTTCTCCAGGCATCTCTCACTCGTTCACATCTCTCTGCCTCTCCTTTCTATAGCTCCCCACTCCTGCCACCAAGGCACTTTTCATTTGGGTCACTCATGCCAAAGTTTAACCTCCTGTTGTCTTGGGGATTTGGGGTGGCTTGTGAAAATACAAAATGATTTGGGCAACATAAGAAATGTTTAAGAAGTCAAGTATACTGTCTTTACTGAGAAAAACAGTCTTATATAGCGGGAAAAGAAGGCTAGAAATTCTTCTTCAAGCTTCCTGGGGCCTAAGCAAAAGGGCAGATGACCATTGCAAGGGCTGCACAGGTCATCTGGTGGTGACCAGACTGGCCTTTAGGAATGGAACCTCTTGTTGTTTCTTCTTTTTTTTTTTTAGGTTTAAAATGATTTTATTAATTTACATTAAATCAAGACAACCCATATAGTGCCCTTGCAAATACTCTCTCACATGACATTCAAGACTAAATATCTTTAATCACCTTCAGAAACAGATGATATGCACTTTAGCAGTGTTCAAGAAATACTGGTCAAGCCGTAATTAAATTTCAATGGACTGAGCCCCTCCTCTTACACTTAGGATTGGACGAGATGCTTAAGAACGAGTAGTTTGGGGTGGTGCCTGTGGCTCAGTGAGTAGGGCGCCAGCCCCATATACCAAGGGGGGCGGGTTCAAACCTGGCCCTGGCCAAACTGCAACAAAAAATAGCCAGGCATTGTGGTGGGTGCTTATAGTCCCAGCTACTCGGGAGGCTGAGGCCAGAGAATTGCCTAAGCCGAGGAGTTGGAGGCTGCTATGAGTTGTATGCCACCACAGCGCTCTACCGAGGGTGATAAAGTGAGACTCTATCTCTACAAAAAAAAAAAAAAAGATCAAGTAGTTTGGTTAGGGTGCTTGTAGCTCAATAGTTAGGACGCTGGCTACATGCACTAGGGCTGCTGGGTTCAAACTCAGCCCAGGCCTGCTAAACAACAACAAAAATAGCTAAGCATTGTAGCTGGTGCCTATAGTCCCTGCTACCAGGGAAGCTGAGGCAAGAGAATCTCTCTCTCTCTCTTTTTTTTTTGAGACAGAGTCTCAAGCTGTCGCCCTGGTAGAATGCCATGGCGTCACAGCTCACAGCAACCTCAAACTCTTGGGCTTAAGTGACTTTCTTGCCTCAGCTTCCCAAGTAGCTGGGACTACAGGTACCTGCTACAACATCTGGCTATTTTTTGGTTGTAGTTGTCATTGTTCTTTGGCAGGCCTGGGCTGGATTTGAACCTGCCAGCTCTCTTGCTGTCTAGTGCCCTAGCTCCTTGAGCTACAGGGGCTGAGCCAGCAAGAGAATCTCTTTTTTTTTTTTTTTTTTTGAGAATCTCTTAGTCCAAGAGTTTGAGGTTGCTGCGAGCTGGGACAATGCAGCACTCTACCAGGACGGCAAAGTGAGACTCTGTCTCAAAAAAAAAAAAAAAAAAGAAAGAAAGAAAGAAAGAAAGAAACTAAGTAGTTTGACTCAATATAAATTTTTTTAAAATACCTATTTAAGACATAATACAATTGATAAAATTCTTGGCATAGTTGTATTTAACTTTCTACTGCTGAGAAGTTTGAGATTTATGTTGTGTCTCTTTTAGTCCCTAAAGCTCTGTTTGAGTCCTTCAGGCTTTGGTGGAATTTCAGGTATCATCAGGTCGGGCCAGCAGCACCTATGCACCACTTTGGCCCTGCACATGTGATCAGGAAGCTGACTACAAATATTTTCAGGTAGGTGGCCCGGGGTGCACTGAGAGCATGGTCTCGGGCATGAAGTGCACAGATGCTGGGTTGCGGGTCACAGGGCAGGCAGAAATCTTGTTTTGTTTTTTCATTTTTTTATGAAGACAGAGTCTCACTATGTTGCCCTTGGTAGAGTGCTATGGCATCATAGCTCACAGCAACCTCAAAGTCTGGGGCTTAAGTGATTTTCTTGCCTCAGTCTCCCGAGTAGCTGGTACTTCAGGTGCTCCCCACTGCAGCTGGCTAGTTTTTCTATTTTAGCAGAGATGGGGGGTCTCACTCTTGCTCAGGCTGGTCTTGAACTCCCAAGCTCAGGTGATCCACCTCTTACTGTTTCTTAAAGGTGAGAACTGAGAGAAATCTCCACAGTGGGCCTAACTAAAGAAGACTGCTGATTTTTTATGATCGTTTATGGGAGTTTTTGTTTGTAGTCTTCGAGTAAGTCATTCTTTTTTTTTTTTAAACAAATTTACAAGTTGACTCCTATGACATCACCATGGTGACTAACTCCTTTGGTAGAAATGAGAAAATCTTAAGCAGATGCAAACAGATAAGGAAGAGTCACAGGGAGAGGGAAAGGGTGGGAGAGGCATTTTACAGCTTATTAAGATCAGAGACAGAAACTATCTTTTTTTAAAAAAAAAAAAAAAGCAAACCAAACCTTAAAGCACCACAGAAACAAGTCAAAGGTTTTCTGCACCCACGCTACAGCACCCATCACAGTGATTGGCCCAGAATAGTCCCAAATTGCTGCTATCCATCATATTTCTGCTGCCACCTCCTCTTTGTAACTTAGAATATTTAAAACCGCTTCCTTTGATCTAGAGCTTTCCCTTGTCCCAGAAGTTGGAGACTCGTTGAGGCTGCAGTATTGCAATCTACCAGCAGGTGTCACCAGCTAACACGATTCGGAAAAGCCTGGAAACGTGAGGTTCTTTTCTCCTCCCTCAAAACCTTTGATGGAACCCAAAGGAGGGCTGTGTATCGTCTAAATTCCTAACTGGGACACCCCAGGCCCTTCATGTTTGACCCAACTCACCTTTTATGGCTTTAGTTCTTACCAGTCAGGCACCCATTCAATCAGCAGAGGGTTATTGAACATGTATTATTTATAAGGTGCCATGCTCGGGGACAGAAATTAAAAGATGACAAAGATTCCATCTCTGCTCTGGAAATTTCACTGCCTGCTCTGCCTGGGAGGGGCCTTCGCTGCTGTGTGAAACAGCTAAGCTATGAAACATTTATATATGTGTGTATGTGTGTGTCTATACACGAATACAGAGGGTGCCAAAAATATGGTTAAACATTTTAAGAAAGGAAAACACTGTCAAAATTGTGACCAGAGGTGTGTCTTATGTCTGTAAATCCTATCACTTAGGCCGAGGCAGGTGGATTGCTTGAGCTCAGAAGTTTGAGACCAGCCTAAGCAAGAGGGAGACCACGTCTCTAGTAAAAATAGAAAAACTAGCCAGGGGTGGTGGTGTGTGTCTGTAGTCCCACCTACTTGGGAGGCTGAGGCAGGAGGATCACTTGAGCCCAAGAGCTTGAGGTTGCTGTGATCTATGATGATGCCACAGCATTCTCCCCAAGGTGACAGAGTGTAGAGAAAAAGGCAATTTCCCTCCCTCCCTCCCTTCCTTCCTTCCTTCCTCCCTCTCTGTTTCTTTTTTTTAGAGTGTAGCATCAGGGTATATAGCAACCTCAAACTATGATGGTTCATGCCTGTAATCCTAGTACTCTGGGAGGCCAAGACAGGTGGATTGCCTGAGCTCAGGAGTTCGAGATCAGACTGAATAAGAGTGAGACCCATCTCTAAAAATAGCTGGATGTTGTAGTGGGTGTCTGTAGTCCCAGCTACTTGGGAGGCTGAGGCAAGAGAATCACTTGAGCCTAAGAGTTTGAAGTTACTGTGAGCTATAATGCCGCAGCACTCTACTGAGGGCGACAAAGTGGAGGGTCTTTATCCAACATAAGCAATCAGTGTAAACTGGTTCTTTGTACCCTCAATGAATCCCCAACAATAAAAAAAGAAAAAGAAAGTGTAACACAAGGGAGTCTTGTGGTGGTGGTATGGTTAAGTATCACAATCACAATAATAAACAAAGTATGGGGCTCAAGCCATCCCCCATCTCAGCCTCCTGAGTCACTGGGATATAGATGTGAACCACCAAGCCCAGCTAATTTTTCTATTTTTGTAGAGACAAGGTCTCACTGTGTCCCTTAGCCTGAAAAGGAAAGGTTTTCCTATTTGTTTTTTTTTTAAATAAACCTACGGCACCCGGTAGTCCCAGGCAGTCTCCCATGCCAAACATTAACCAGGCCTGACCCTGCTTACCTTCCTTCCCTGATCAGACGAGATCAGACATGTTTGGGGTAGGATGGCCATAGTCTAAAAAGGGAAATTCTTTAATTCTAGTAGGATCGTAAGTTAGTACAATCACTATGGAGAACAATTCAGAATTACCTAGTAATATTGGAAATGCAAATGCCAATACATGAGTAAGGATATATACATGGGACACCACCATGTCCCATGTAAGGATATATACATAGGACACCACCACCTTCAGTATATATCCACATATGAGTAAGGATATATACATGGGACATTCCTTGGAATGTTGTTAGTAATGATACAAAATTGAAAACAAATAATGCACTCATAGTTTTTCCTTTTTTCTTTTAGGAATTTATTTTTAATATTTTTATTATTTTTTATTTTTTGTAGAGACAGAGTCTCGCTTTATCACCCTCCATTAGAGTGCTGTGGCATCACAGCTCACAGCAACCTCCAACTCCTGGACTTAGGTGATTCTCTTGCCTCAGTCTCTTGAGTAGCTGGGACTACAGGAGCCTGCCACAACACCCAGCTGTTTTTTTTTGTTGTTGCAGTTTGGCCAGGGCTGGGTTCAAACCCACCACCCTCAATATATGGGACTGGCGCCCTACCCACTGAGCCACGGGTGCCGCCCTAGTTTTTCCTTTTATTTAAAAATAAAAAGTGAGTACTGTGTAAAATTGAACGTGGAATAGGAAATGTAAATTGCAGTATCTAATTGGATGCCATGGTTTGAGGAACAGTGCAGTGCCCAACCGGCACACACACCATTAGTAATTAACTGTGGTTATTTAAGAATAAAATAAAAAATTTATTTTTCTTTAAAAAAGTCACATTTCCATGCTGTCTGCCAAAACTTAATGGATAACGTACTGTCTCATTAACATGGCCCTGCCTATTTGAAAATCTCCAGAGAAACAAGCAGATGATCCTTGGAGCCTTGGCAGTGGGGATTAGTGCACGGCTAATCATAAACAGTGTTCTCACAGCTCAAAGGAGGGCACAGCCTTGAGGAGCCCAGGGTGACTGCTGGAAAATACCAAGGACATAGTCAAGACACAGGAAGTTAAGAGGTGATGGGACACACTGGTAGTACTGTGGAACCAGGAATGGAATCTATCTATGGGGCACTATGGTAGCCACTAGCCCACTGGGATTCATGCCCATGTGTGGTCCCCTCCTGCACCAAATCAGAGCTGGCTCTGTGTGGCCAATAGAAATAGAATACAGGTTTTGCACCTGTAGCTCAAGCGGCTAGGGCACTAGCCACATACACTGGAGCTGGCAGGTTCAAATCCAGCCCAGGTCTGCCAAACAACAATGACAACTACAACCAAAAATAGCCGGAGGTGGGGTGGGTGCCTCTAGTCCCAGCTGCGTTGGAGGCTGAGGCAAGAGAATCACTTAAGCCCAAGAGTTAGAGGGTGCTGTGAGCTGTGACACCACAGCACTCTACCCAGGGTAACAGCTTGAGACTGTCTCAAAAAAAAAAAAAAAAAGAGGCTTGGCGCCTATAGCTCAACCGGCTAAGGCGCCAGCCACGTACACCTAAGGTGGCAGGTTCAAATCCAGCCCGGACCCGCCAAACAACAATGACGGCTACAACCAAAAAATAGCCGGGCGTTGTGGTGGGCGCCTGTGGTCCCAGCTACTTGGGAGGTGGAGGCAAGAGACTCGCTTGAGCCCAGGAGTTGGAGGTTGCTGTGAGCTGTGATGCCATGGCACTCTACCCAGG
>CAUYTI010153377.1:0-38170 GCA_963575145.1 Galago senegalensis
GTAGAGTGCTGTGACATCACAGCTCACAGCAACCTCCAACTCCTGGGCTCAAGCAAGTCTCCTGCCTCTGCCTCCCAAGTAGCTGGGACCACAGGCACCTGCAACAACGCCTGGCTATTTTTTGGTTGCAGCCATCATTGTTGTTTGGCGGGCCAGGCTGGATTCGAACCCGCCACCTTAAGTGTATGTGGCTGGCTCCTTAGCCACTTGAGCCACAGGCGCCAAGCCTAGGGAAAATATTCTATACCCATTGTTTCTATTCTGTCATTATGCCCTCTTCTTAACTGCCTTGAAATCTATTTCTTAGTATTACTTCTGTATTCTTCAGTGTCCACACTAACCTCCTAATTTCCACCTCCATTTATCTTTCCTCATTACCCGTTTTCCTTGCCTTTTGTGCTATCTGCCAGGCTGTCTACTTACCCCTCCCATTTCTCTTCCATTGCTTTGTGTTGGTTTTTTCTTTGCTGCCTCTTCTTTGGACCCAGGAGATAGGTAAACTTAAAGGGTAGCCACATAGAAAATATTATAGGCTTTATAGGCTCTTAGGCAAAATTGAAGATACTATGTTGGAACCATTTAAAATATAACCATTTAAAAATGTAAAAAGAAAAGTTCTTACTTTTCCAGATGATTACAAAATATGCAGGAGGCCTCATTTGGTTAGTGGACCAAGATGTAATATACTGCCTCTGGTATGAAGAAACTAAAGTTGGTTGAATGACCAGGAGACTGATATTTTCATTAAATAAAGACAAACCACAGATGTAGAATAGGTTTTCTAAGCAGACAACTCTTATTATGACAGTAACTAATACCTTTATTAAATCTTCACCATTCTCCAATAATTGTGCTAAACATTTTATCTGTAGTTTTCATTTAAACATCAGTGTAGACCTGAAAAGTATCAATATCCGCATTTTACAGATGAGGAAAAGTGAGCTTAGAGAAGTTAATTATCCAAGGTTGCATTACTAGTAAGTAGTTGAGCCAGAATTGTAAACCACATCTGACTCCAGAGGTTGCTTTTGCCACTTCACCACCGCCCAGGGTGGTGGGATGGCAGTTGTGGGTAGAACTTTTACCTAATATTAAATACTGCATTTTGTGTCTTCAGTAGGGAAATTGCCTGGTAGGTTTGTTTTCTTTTGTTTTGTTTTTTTAATCATGGAAAATCTTAGTCATAGTTGCATAATCTCCTCTGACTATTCCCCCAAACCAGGTTAGACTTCTAGAGCTATAAATTAGTAATAGATATTAAGTTTGAGATTTGTAAATAATGTTCATAATGAAATATTAATGTGAAATTGTTCATATATTTTAATCACTCATGTCACAAGTAAGTATTAATTTCTGGAATGTACTTGAAAGTTTCAATTGTTGGGTCTTTTCAAATAATACCACTAAGACTTCTCTATTTAAAATTCTATGATTGCATGCTTCAGTACCGTGCAGGAGCTTATGAGCACTTCACTATTCAGGCTCCATGGAAACTTTGCTGGGAAATTATTAAACTGATTTTGTGCTTATGATAAATAAATGCAGTGTTAAAAAGCAGCTGTGCTATAGTGAATTAGACTGAGTAAACAAGAGGTTTAATTCATAAAATAATTGAAAAACAAAAGAAGCAATTTTATACAAGACATTGTGAAAGAAATGGGGTCCTGAAAGAAGGAAAACAGGTGAAGTGATTTTTGATGGTGAGGGGAGAAGTAGTGACAAAAAGTTCACACATTATAAGGCGTGTGGAGAAGGGAAGAGATGGATATGAGAAAATACTGGGATCACGTGGTAAAGCATGAATGCCCTTCAAAGAGGCTTAACCTTTATTCTGTAGGCCAATATTTCCAAAGGGAATGAAATATTTTCAGTGGTACAAAGACATGTGATTTTAACTTTAGGCAGATTTATTTTAATTAGAATTAAGAAAATATAGCTGTTACATCAAAACTAGGACTTAATGGCTATTGCTTATCCTAACTAAATACACTTACTTTTTTTTTGCATTTACATTTTTTGTTACATTTTTGGTAACAAAATATATTTGAGTAAAAAAATGTTTTGTTTTAAAAAAAAATTTGCTGACAATTATTGATGGCTTATCATTTACCAGGCACTAGTAAAATGTTTTAACTCATTTACCCCTTATGTGAACTCAGTGAGCTACTAAATGTTGTTATATTCAACTGACACATGAGGCTATAAAGGCACAGAAAATTCCACAGCTAATAACCAAGTGGTAGATTGAAATCTAGGCAAGCTGACTTCAACCTATGTTCTCACCTTAGGACACAGTATTAACATCAATGATAGCAAAAATTGTGAGGATGGTAGGGAAATGGCTTGAGTTTGTGAAATACTGCTTTAGGAAGAAAGAGCTGTTGAAGGTTTTTGGAGTCATAATATAAATGTCCCACTTGTAGATGAGAACCTGTGGCATTTATTTTTCTATTTCTGAGTTACTTAGGATAGTGGCTTCCAGTTCCATCCCAGATGCTTCAAAGACATTATTTCAGTCATTCTTATGGTTGGTAGTACTCCATGGTATGTGTGTGGGGGTGTGTATGTGTATCTGTGTATCACATTTTTTTATCCACCCATCAGCTGATGGGCACTTAGGTTCATTTAATATCTTTGCAATTGTGAATTGTGCTGCAATAAACACACAAGTGCAGATATCTTTTTGACATGATGATTTCATTTCCTCCAAGGAGATACCCAGGAGTGGGATTATAGGATCAAATGGTAGATGTATTTTAAGTTCTTTGACAAATCGCCATACTGATCTCCGGAGAGATCATACTAATTTATATTCCCACCAGCAGTGTGTAAACATTCCCTTTTCATTACATCCACACCAACATCAATTGTTTTTTTGTTTGTTTTTTTACTTTTTAGTAATGGGCATTCTAATTTGAGGAAGGTGATATCTCATTATGGTTTTAATTTGCATTCTCTGATCAGTGCTGTTGAGCATTTTTTTCCTTTTATTAAGTCATATGCAAATAGATCATGAATACATTTATGCATTTGTGGGGTACAATGTGTTTTTTTTTATACAATTTGGAGTACTTACATCAAACTAATTAATATAGCTTTCACTCCATTTATTTATTATGTTAAGACATTTTTTTTCTATACTTGATAGATTTGACTTGTACCCTTGCAATATGCTCCATAGGTGTGGTCCCGTCATTTACCCTCCCTCTATCAAACCTCCCTCTGTCTTCCCCTCACTGCCCCTTCCACCTTTCTCCTTTATCCTGGGCTACAGTTGTGATCTATCTTTCATAAAAAAGTGTGAGTAATTATAAATTGGTTTCATAAAAGTACTGAGTACATTGGATGCTTTTTCTTCCATTCTTGAGATACTTTACTAAGAAGAATGTTCCAGCTCCATTCGTGTAAATGTTGAACTTTTTTTTTTTTTTTTTGTAGAGACAGTCTCACTTTATTGCCCTCCATAGAGTGCCCTGGCGTCACACAGCTCACAGCAACCTCCAACTCCTGGGCTTAAGCAATTCTGTTGCCTCAGCCTCCTGAGTAGCTGGGACTACAGGTGCTCCCCCTACAAGGCCCAGCTATTTTTTTTTTTTTTTTTGGTTGCAGTTCTCCCGGGACATGTTTGAACCCACCACCCTCAGTATATGGGGCTGGTGCCCTACTCATTGAGCCACAGATGCCACCAATGTTGAGCATTTTTATGTATATTTTTCTAGGCATGTGTGTCTTCTTTTGAAAAATGCCTTATTCATGTCATTTGCTCCCTTTTTAATGGGTTTGTTTTCTTTTGCTGGTTTGAGTTCCTTGTAGATTCTGGGTATTAGTCCTTTGTCAGATAGATTATGAATATTTTCTCCTATTATGTAAGTTTTCTATTTTCTATTTTGATTATTTTTTATTGCTATTCAGAAGCTTTTAAATTTAATTAGGTCTCATTTGCATTTGGGTTCTTAAGTCATAAATTCTTTGCCTAGGCCAGTGTCTAGAAGAGTTTTACCTAGGTTTTCTTCTAGAATTTTTATGGTTTCAAGTCTTACATTTAAGCTTTTAATCCATCTTGAACAGGCGTCCTCAAACTACTGCCCACGGGCCACACGCGGCCCTCCAAAGACATTTATCCGCCTGCTGTGTGTTTTTGCAGCTGCTGCCTGTCCTGCTTAGCAGCCAACTCATCCCAGTGCCTGCAGTCTGAGGGACAGTGAACTGGCCCCTGTTTAAAAAGTTTGAATACCCCTGATCTTGAATTAATTTTTGTACATGATGACAGATAGGGATCCAGTTTCATTCATCTGCACGTGGCCGTTTGGTTTTCTCAGTGCCACTTACGGAATAGTGTATGCTTTCCCCACTGTATGTTTTGTCTGCTTTTTTGAAAAGCATATGGTTATGTGGTTTTGTGGTTTTATTTCTGGTCCTAATCTGTTCCAGTTAGCTACCTTAATACATGATGTTTTGATTATTATTGCTGTATAATATAATTTGAAGTCAGGTAACGTGATGTCTCCAGTTTTGCCCCTTTTTGCTTAGGTTTGCTTTGGCTATTTAGGCTCATCTTTGTTTCTATATGGATTTGGGGATTCTTTTTGTTATATCTGTGGAAAATGACATAGATATTTTGATCAGTATTGCATCAAATCTGTAGATTGCTTTGGGCAGTATGGTCATTTTAATAATATTGATTCTTCTGATCCATGAGCATAGGATTTTTTCCATTTGTGTCATCTAGGATTTACTTCATTAGTGATTTGTATTACTAGTTCTCCTTATAAAAATCTTTTACCTCTTTGGTTAAATATATTCCTAGGTGTCTTGGGGGTTTTTTGGAGGGGAGGTGGTGGTTGTTATTTTTTGTTTTGGTTTTTGAAGCTGTTGTAAATGAGATTGAATTCTTTCTTGATTTGGTTCTCAGTTTGATGTATGGAAGTGCTACAGATTTATAAATGTACATTGATTTCATAACCTGAGACTTTGGTAAGTTCTTTTATCAGATCTAGGAGTCTTGGAGCAGTCCTTACGGTTTTCAGGTGTAAAATTATATCAACAAAAAGATAATTTTACTTTCCTTTTACCAATTTGGATGTTCTTTATTTCTTTCTCTTATCTTACTATGGCTAGAACATCTGATACTATGTAGGATAGAAATATAAGTGGGCAGCTCTCTTTTTCTAGCTCTTATGGCAGATTTTTTAAACTTTTCCCCATTCAGTGTGATGTTGACTATGGGGTTGTCATATATGGGTATTATTCTTTTGAGATGGGTTTGTTCTATGCCAAGTTTTTTGATTGTTTTTTTATCATGAGGCAATGCTGGATTTTCTGCATCTATTGGATGATCATATGTTTTTTGTTTTTAATTATTTGTGGTGAATCATGTTTATTGATTTGCATGTGTTGAACCCACTTAATCATAGTGAGTTATCCTTTGATGTTCTTTTGGATTCAGTTTCCTAGTGTTTTGTTAAGGGTATTTGCATCTATGTTCATCAAAGATACTGGTCTGTAGTTTTCTTTTTTGTTGTATCCTGACTTTGGAATGAGGGTGATCTGGCTTTGTAGAGTAAGTTAGGGAGGAGTTCCTCCTTTTCAGTATTTTGGAACAGTTTAAGTGTGATTGGCACCAATTCTTCCTTGTACATATACCTTTGGTAGAATTCATCTGTAAATTCATCTCATCCTGGGCATTTTTTTAATTGGGAAATTTTTTATTGTGGACAAAATGCATGTTTTAAAGTGAGTTGCGGGAGTGGGATTAAATTTAGGAATACCAATTAACAGTAGATTGCATAGGTCTAGGTTTAGAGATAAGCATTTGAGCCAGAGTTTTTAAAAGGAAATGGAGGACAAGGTACTAGAATCTAAGAGCTATTATGCAGAAAAAGAATGGAAAGTAAGAAAGGTCTTGAACTTGGGGAGTTTGTGAATAAGCACTCAAAAAAATAAGTGCTTTCTAGAATAAGGGCATAGTAATATGAGGAGCAAAAAGAAAATTGAGAAAGGGACTTACTTATTTGGCAGATGAATTTTATAGTAAAAATAAAACTTTTGAAAAGAAGGATGAACAATGAAAAAAATGCTCACTGGATAATTAGATAAGCTAGTATGGTGATCAGGACGATGGATATACATTTGAAAGTTGTTTCCTTAGAGTTGAGAATTATAAAGGACAAGTAATAATAATACAGGCTTTGGGTCTGCAAACTTTTTCTTAAAGGGCCAAATACTAAATACATTAGACTTTGCTAACCAAGAGGCAAAATCAAAGATAAACATGTAAAAGTTGTTTTTAACTCACAGACCATAAAAAAACAGGCTATAAGGCCAGTTTTAGCCCAGGGCCTTTGGTTTGCCGGTCCTTAGCATAGGGTTCTTCAAATTATTCATTATTAATTGTAGATATCCTTCTTCTACTGAAATTTAGTGATATGCCATTGGTTATTTCAGTAATCTGGAAAAATGAAGAAGCTTCATGTAGTATCTTTCTGGAAAGGATTATATTGTAAGTTAAGTGTTCAAAAAATGAGGTCATCTTGTATAGTATATAAGTATATAAAATAACTTCAAATTTATGTAGCGATCTTACTCTAATTGTTGAAGACATACCAGAATAAGAATTGGTAATTTGGCTTTAATTTGAGACATTTCATAGTCAAGGAAATTTAGCTTTGTAAGCTCCTTTAAAACGATTTCCTGTGTTAGATTTTGACACATATAAGTCTTGCAGTTATTTATTGATTTTAGATTATTCTTTGGGGAATAGAAAATGTTACAGAATACAAACAACATTAGCTCATGTACAAACACCTTTTAGTTGCTGTGTCTGAGCTGTCATACATTCCTTCTCTAGGGTATCTCTGCTTTTCTGTCCATTGTTTACTAAGAATTGGCAGTTGGTTTTATTCTTTTGCTTTTATTAAATCTCTCAGTGCTCTGTTTAGTGCTTCTGTTTCTTCATAGCATCTTGATCTCTTAGTTCTTCCTGTATAAAATGAGGAACTCATTAAGTAGGTATTAATGACACATCATCATTAAGAAAATGTAATTTCCTACCAATTATTACTTCCTTTCAAAACTATAAACTAAAATTTGTTATTTTTGATTTCCAGAAAGTCAGGTGAACAAAGAGAGATCTTTAAGGAGATTATAACCAGAATGGATGATGGATGATGTGATTGGAAGGGGCAATTTCTTTCTTTTTTTTTTTTTTTTTGCAGTTTTTGTTTTGGCCAGAGTCGGGTTTGAACCTGCCACCTCCTGTATATGGGGCCAGTGGCTTCCTTTAAGCCACAGGCACCACCTTGGAAGGGGCATTTAAAACTTAATTTCAACATTGATAAGTAATATTTTTGCCTGTGGTGATATGACTGGTTCTTTAAAAACTTAAGAGTCATTAAATGTAACCAGTTTAGCCAATGTTAAATATCAATATAATCAAGTCATTTTCTGTAGTTCTATATTAATTTTGTGTATTGGACCTTACGTAACTATTTTCTAGAACTTATGTTCATAGTCCTACCTTAGGACTTCAGCAAAGATTTGTTAGTGCTGCTTTTTATGAATTTGAATATCCCTTTTAGAAGGTTTTTTTTAATATGTGAAAAAAGAAGGAAAAAAGTTAAACTTTTACTCCGTAGTACTAGTTTAAATAGATTCATAGAAGATATATCATTAGTTATCGATATATAATTAGAAAGTTATTTTAGTCAGATTGGGTGAGCATTAAATCTATTATTGTTTATTCCAAATCATGTTTAAGATTACCAAATTATGTTTAAAATTTTATTTACAAATATGTCTAAAATATGGCAAACCTATACCTGTGTACTATGGAATTATGTACATTAGTGAAAGGAGAAATAAATGATACATTCCATAACTTGCCGTATGCCGTATGCTGTATACATTCAATGAAAGAGGTAAATTCTGCTACATCTGTTTATTTCTGCATTTATTTTTAAAGTATTTAAAAAATTGAAATAGCACCCACTAAAGTATATGTGGCATCAGCAATCTACTTTGTACCATGATGCCTGATTAACACTCCAGATGATAAAAATAATTAAACATGTAATGATGGTTTACTTTATTGCTGTTCTGATTTGCAGTTCAGAATGTAGTGACGGAGAATGGTCTGCTTCTTTGCCTCATCGATTTTCTGGTACAGAAAAAGATCAGTCCTCAAGTGATGAAAGCTGGGAGACTCTCCCAGGAAAAGATGAGAATGAACCCGAGCTACAGAGTGATAGCAGTGGCCCTGAAGAAGAAAACCAAGAATTATCTCTTCAGGAAGGGTATGTTTAACAGTGAGATTTATTTTATATTTATGTGTATTATACATTAATAGAATATATCACATTCAAATGTTGGATATACTATTAATTGTATTTATGAGCCTTATATAGGACCAATAGGACCTATTGATTTTTTTCATTATGCTTTTGGTATTTTAAAAAGAGCAATTAAATTGAAAAGATTGGTATTTTCAGTGTACTTTATTGAAATACAATGTATGTTTCCACTTTGTTTTATAAAGAAGACGTAGGCCATGTAAAAGGTCATTTTGGTTGAATGAATTAGAGCTGCTGTTCCTATGTGGTGGTGGCAAGGGGGAATGGGTGGCCTCAAGGGAAAAATCAATGATTCATTCACAGAAATGGAAGCAATTAGTTGGAAAAGGTGAAGTTTTCATATTCATGTCTAATTGCATTGAATGATGTTTCCAGAACATTTGTGATGGATGGTGAACATTTTCGTCTTTTCCTAACTTTAAATGGGAATGCTCTAATACAGGAATTGTCAAACTTAAACTATCAGGGAGGGGATAAATATTTCAGCTTTGTGTGCCAGCCTGTGTTACAGCTACTCAGCTTTACTATTTTCATATAAAAGTAGCCATAGACAACAATGTAATTGAATGAGTATGGCTGTCTTGCAACATTTATTTTTGTAAGCAATAGCAGGCTGAAAATAGCCCATAGTTTATTGACTTTGTTCTAGTATTTTCACAGTAAAACTGATTTTTACTTTCAGATCGATTTCATACACACATACACGACACATCCCGTACACAATTTTTTAAAGGCAATATCTACCTTTTTTTAAATGTGTTTCTGGCAAGAATATTGAATTTTCTTCAAGTCTTTTAAGCATAAATGGAAATGCTGTAATGGTTTTTCACTTTTGAACTGAAGATTTTGAGGAATTATTAGATTTGCTAATAATATTCACCTTTCCTTGCTACTTTACCTTGCTACAGTAGGAAAGGCAAATAATAACCAAGATATAAACACAATAAGTTACACACTATGATGATGACCTTGAAGGAGATGAAACAGTAATATGACAGAAGGTAACTGGTAGGGACCCACCTACATTAATTAGAGTGATTAGGGTAGATATCTCTTTGGAATTGACTAATCTTTAGCTGAGTTCTAAATAAACCCTATACAATTATATAGTCATGATTTATTGCTGTTTTAGTAAAGCTGCATTGTGTTCATGTTTTACATGGGATCTTCATATTGAGGTCCCTAGTGCAAATTGTCTTTAGGTTTTTCTTTGAATACAAGTTTGATATTTGCTTTGCTAAAAGAATATGTGTGCTTTTTTTCCTTGTCCTTTCCTAATTTATTCTTTTAAAAGATGTTAATATAGGCTTGTGAAATCATCTAGGCTTGTTGTTTTATTGTAGAGGAGTATCTTTTTGATAATTTAATTTTTTTCTATGATAATTGATTGGTTCTAATTTTTAGTCTCTCATAGGTTCTATTTTGGTAAATTTTGGAATTTTAGAGAACACAAACTCTGTCAGCCTAGACTAACATTAAAGTACAGCCTGGACTATACTTTTCAACATACACATTTTCAGTTTGAGATTAATAGGTTTTGACAGTGTAGGTTGAATTGGCATTTTTCTTCTTCATAATTTTATGTTTGATTACTTTTAATCACTATTACTTAGCTTACTAAGTATATTAAATGATTCATATTTCATTTGTGATAGTAGCTACTCAGCAAATTTTTATTGAGCATTTATTATGTGTTAAGTCATTGCAATGTATCTTATACCAATGAACAAGATAAATAAGATTCCATTGTGCAGCTTATATTACAGAAGGAAAGGCAGATAATAACTAAGATATAAACACAATAAATTACACACTATGATGATGACCTTGAAGGAGATGAAACAGTAATGTGATAGAAGGTAACTGGTAGGGACCCACCTACGTTAATTAGAGTGACTAGGGTAGATGTCTCTTTGGAATTGACTAATCCTTAGCTGAGTTCTAAAAGATGAGAATTAATGGTTGCAAAAGAGCTTTCTGGACAAAAGGAAAGACAAGGACAGAGGTATTGATAGTTGATTATTTAAGAGGCCCAATTTTGCAAAATTAGGCCTTTATCTTGCTATAATGCCAAATTATTTTACTCTCATGTTTTTCCTTCTTAGACTTGCTCTTAGAGCTAGCAATCTTGTTTGGGTGAATCTCTGATTACATATATGTTTTCTCGAACTTAGATTTTATTTTCTAACAGTAACTCTATTTATAAGGTACTTTTTCTATTTATCAAGATATATTCACAAATCTCCTTCCAGTTACTGTATTTTGCATCAGAATGATGCAGAAGGGTATATTTCATTCAGAATGATGGAGTACACTGAATGTTAAGTGCATAATTATGACAACCTACTTTGATCTAGCAGAAAAAACACATCTAGGATAGAGTAGAAAGAAGAATAAAAATAAGAATAAATTTAAAGTTCTGAACTGTACAGATAATACCAATAGAGGGAGAAAGAAACCTTCACTTTGGTTGAAATTAAGATAATCTTTAAGATTTTAACATTTGTTAAATGTCTGCCAAACATCTGTTACCTTTATTTAGGCTAAACATACAAACAACTGTATGACTCCTTAATAATTGTTCACATGGAGGGCTGAGGAGAGAAAGCATGTGTTATTTAGGAATTTATAGGCCAGGTTGAGGAACTTGGATTTTATTTTAACTGTGAGTTTATTTTAACTTTAATGACTCAAGAACAGCATTTAATAATTCACATTGTCTAGGTGGACTTTTCTTATTTTTCTCTTGTAAAAGGAAGAAATACAAAGTCTGACAGGTTCACAAACTCATCCTAGAAAAAGTGCTATATACCTCACTTCTGATTATCAGTACAGTCACCTTTGAAGCACTCCCCTTGGGAAGCTATGCACTGACACTAGCACCTAGTCCACCCTTTAAAGCAATTTTGGAGCACTTTGTCCAGAAGGGCCATCAAAGCTGTTGTTATATTACCCTTGATGTCCTGAATGTCATCAAAATGTCAGTAAATACCCTTTATCTTTGGGTAAAGAAAAAAGGCAATGGGGTCTAGATCAGGTGGGTAGTGAGGGTGTTTTGGCCAGATCAGGTGAGCAGGGAGGGTGTTTCAATACAGTTGTCTGTTTACTGGCTAAAACCCCCTCAACAGTGCCATGTGGCCTGGTATGTTGTTCCAATGCAAGAGCTATAAGTTGTTGGCTGAGATTTTCAGTTGGAATTTTCCTAACTGTTTCTCTATTGTTGTTTGCTTGGTTTGCTATGCTTCTCATAGTCAGCCAACAATGATTTTAACGCACAATTAGACGAATTTTTGCAATATTTTCATCAGTTTTGCTCACTGCTGGCCCCCTTGACCTCTGTTCATCTGTGACACTTTTTTTCCCCTCAGAAAAATGTTTAATCCATTTGTATGCTACTGTTTTCTTCATTGGAATTATGCTCATAAACTTGGACCTGATTTCATTTCCATTCAGGTCAAGTTTAACAAGTTTAATGTTTGTTTACTGCTCTAATTCAAGCTCCTACATTCTTACAATGGCACACAAAAACACACAACAACAATAAGGCACTGTTGCACATCAACATGAAGATAGCTTTGAGACACTGATAAACCCAGGTTATAACCCTTATCGAGTTGTTTGTTATGTGCTGCCAACAGAAGCACAGGGTGACCAGTTTGCAAACTTAATTGTCAGACCTTCACATAAAAGTGTGGATAATTCATAATTAAATATGTTCCCCTGTAATTAAGAAATATCTCTATTTATATATAACCCTAAAACAAATTTCTTTTCAAATAAAACAGTTTTTTAGAATCATGAAAGTACCAACAGCTTAGAATTTAAAGAATATAGAGTCTAGTTGCACTGTATAGAATTTTTTAAAGGACACTGTTATGTGTTTTAAAATAATATTTTTCTTTCTTCAAAATGTTTGTATTAGGGAACAGACATCCTTGGAAGAGGGAGAAATTCCTTGGTTACAGTACAATGAAGTCAATGAAAGCAGCAGTGACGAGGGAAATGAGCCTGCCAATGAATTTGCACAGCCAGAAGCTTTCATGTTGGATGGTAACAACAATCTGGAGGATGACTCCAGTGTGAGTGAAGACTTAGATGTGGACTGGAGGTATGTATTCTGATGCTGTTATTAGCATGCTCAGTTGCTCATTGAGTAGAATTCATTCCTAATTGTAAATTATGATAATTAAATCTCTGTTAACAAAGAAATACTCTTATTTTTTCATCGGTTAGTATTGTTCTCCTTCAAAGCTCATTTCAGATTTCACTTCCTATGTGGACTCCTACTTTCTCCAAATGGCAAGCACTTCTTTCTTTAATCTTTAGCTCTTAAAGCTCACTTTGTATCCTAATTGTTAATATGATTTTTTTGGTTTGGGGTTTCTGACTTAACTTGATTTTGTTCTGTGTGCCCTGTAGCACTTAGCATAATCCTTTAAAACTGTATAGGTGCTTAATGAATACTACTTAAAGAATTTTAAAACCTATAGTTAAATCAAAAGAATCATAAGAGTAGTTTTCCTTCATTGTTCTTCCTTCTCCTTCTCCATATGTAAAATATGGAAGATACAATTGTACTTTTTTTCCCCAGAGATGTTGATAATATTTACTTTATGCAGACAAAGAATAGTGAGTTTCAAGTAAAAGTAGCATATAAGTGAAGTGGATTACGGAATGTTTCTTTTTAGGTTATAATCAATGCTTAAAATTTAGCTGTTTTAGTTTATAAAATCTTTTAGGTGTGCAGTAACCCATTGGAAGACACTAATTATTGAGATGTAGAAAGGATGTTTGTTCTAACTGATCCTTTTTGTTACTTTTTCTGGGAGGGAAAAGTGGGTTGGTGTGCTTACCCTCATTTCCTTCTCTGCACAAGTGCATATATGATATAGACAGGGTTTCGCTGTGTCAGCCGGGCTGGAGTTCAGTGACCTTGTCTTAGCTGACTATAACCTTGAGCTCTTGGTTATCCTCCCAGCACAGCCTCCCAAGTATTTAAGAGGCACACATCATAATACCTGGTTAATTTTTAAAAAAAAATTTTTGTGGTTGTCCAGGCTGGTCTAGAATTTCTGGCCTTAAACACTCCTACCTTGGCCTTCCAAAGTGCTGTATATAGACGGAGCCACCATGCTCAGCCTGCACAAATATATTTTTAAGAATTTATCCTATTTTTCCATTTTAGAAAAATAAAGATAAAAATTCATTAATATGCCCTGGTATCTCTGTAGGTTTTTAGACCGTATATTTTTAAGGCTTACTTTATGTTTTTAGTTTCTCTTTCTGTGTGTGCCATGTACTTCTTTGTACTTTTCTGGATTGTTTCAGATGAAAACTCGGTGTCTCCTTGAGACCCTCCTTACTTACCCTTTCCTGTTCTTATGTTCTGGGGGGGTGGGGGGAATAGAATTGTGCGGGACGGAGCAGACTTTTATCACATTTGTGGGATTTCATCATAACCACACAATTTGTAGTTTCACCTTAAACATTTCTGTTCTCCAAAACCTGTTTACTGGGTTCCTCCTCATAATGGAATATCACCGGCTTCATCTAGTCCCAGTCTTGCTGATCTTGATGGTTCCTTCTTCCCTCTTTTATGTTTTCCTGTTACCTTCTTACTGAAGCTCCTTGTTAATTCTGAAGTTTGCCTCTGTTACACAAAGTGATTCCTCAAAGTGTTCAGAAGATGAAAGAATCATGTTTAGCATCATGTGTGATTAGGAAGAAATAATGGTTGCATATAAGAGATTTTGTTATGTTGTACATTTCTAAGACTTGGTAAAAATTATTTTTACAGCCTTAGTATAAAGATATTCTATCCTATAGGTGTACTAAGATTTAATGGATTATTTACCCATTGAAATAATGCAATGAACTATCTTCTTCATCTCTATAGGCTTCTTTTGTACTTCTGGTTATTCCTTTAGGACAGATTAAAAGAGGTGACATTACCAAAATAGGGCATTGTTTTAAGATCTGGATACATACTTCTAAATAATTTTCAAACAAGGTTGTTCCACATTAATATTTGAAAGAATAATGGAAAACTTTATAGAATATAATTGTAATTTAAATTGAAAAATTTTTGTTTTAAAAAGGTTCCAATTCACTGATGATATTTTGGATATAACTATTTTGTTAAGATTTTGGAGACCTCACTGATGGTCACAAAATTTGTGGAGCTTCAAAGTAGTCTTTTTTGTTTTTTTAATATGGAAAGCATTTTATTTTAGCACTGATGTTTGAGTTTTGCTCTTTTGAATCTAGATTTGTTGATACCTCCTATTTGCTTTCCTGGTACTATGTTAATATATGTGGCAGTGGCTGAAAGTTGATAAGGTGAAAATGTGGTTTCATTTTCATATTAAAATAGCATATTTAAAAGGAAAAACCATGGTACACGGCAGCAATTCTTGTCTCTAAAGTCAAACTTAGGCACATATTTTTGTTTTATGACTACTTATAAAAAAAGTAAAGACTTTTAGTTCTGTATTTTAGTTTAAAGAAAGACGAAAAAAGTCTTCTATCAAGTTTTTTGTTTGCTTTGACTGATGTTATACAAGTGTTATAAAATATCTAGAGTATGTCTCACAGAGTATAGGGTGGCAGGTGACAGAGAAATCGTTATTCTTGTGTTTAGAAAAATCTATTTATTCTTTGATAATTCCTTAAGCTATCTTTCTTTAAGAAATTAGGGTTATAATTATTGACATAATGCAGTTGTGAGATATTCTATGTGGGTATAACTATGGCTTATTAGTAGTGGCAAAAAATGGTACAAAGAATCCCCCTATATCCTTCACTAAGATTCCTTTAATGTTAAATTTTGAAACCATATTTGTGTTATCATTCTCTCTTTTCTTTCTTTCTCTATATTTATGGTAATTTTTTTCTTACTCATGAGTAATTTGAAGGCATGTTGTGTCGCTTTACCTGTAAATATTCTGGAATTCCTCAAACCAAGGACATTTTCTTGGGTAACAGTAAATTTGTTGAAGAAGGAAATTAATAGTAAACTTGTCAATGGAAATTAATATAGTTTAATTATCTGGTCTAACAACCTTATTCAAACATCCATAGTTGTTCACCAGTGCCTTTAGATAAATTTTTTCTGGTCTAACCTAGGGCCATTTGTTGCATTTAGTTAACATATTTCTTTAGTCTCTTTAAGCTTGACATTTCTTCAGTCTGTCTTTATTTTTTCATAACTTTAACATTTTTGAAAACACAGGCTATTTTATAAAATGTCCCTTATATTTTCCTGGTGCTATAAATATATTTTGAGTTACAAAGTTTTAGCAGAAACATCTTAGAAGTGATGTTTTGTCCTTCTCAAGACATGACAGAAAATATATGATAATCAGATTATCCTGTTACTGGTAATAGTAATTCTGATCATTTCATCCAGGTGTTATCTTTCAGATATCTTCACTGTGTAGTTGCCATTTTTTCCTTAATACAAGTGACCCTTAAACAGTATGCTTTGCTGGGGTGCTGGCCTCATGAAGTAGAAAATTTGCATACAGCTAGAAGTTATATGCTCCCTAAAACACTTCCAGAAGTATTCTTTTGACCAGACACTTTACTGATACCATGAACACTCAGCACTTTTTTGTATTCTTAAAATAAAGCAAGATTTTTTAAAGTAAAAGAAAATGTTATTAAGAAAATCATAAGGAAAGGAAAATATATTTTCTGTTCATTAAGTGGATCACCTTAAAAGTCTTTTATCCTCATCTTCTTCATGTTGCATAGAGGCTGAGAAGGAGAAAGAAGAGGAAGGCTTGGTTTTGCAGTCTCCAGGGTAGCAGAGTTGGAAGAAAATTCAAGGATAAGTGGACCCGCACAGTTCAAACCCATGTTTGTGGGTCAGATGGGCAAATTCTTTGAGACTATAAATAACCTATTCCTTCTCAAAGAATCATATTTTCATCCACAGTTTTAGCATCCATTGGTGATTCTTATCCGAAACAATTATTAACATGGTAATTGCCCAATACGTGATACTAGAATTTTTAATACTAGCTGACTATTCTGCAGTGGCCAAATTACAACCAGATATAATGTGTTCAATGTCTAGGTTTGTTTAGCCTGGGGGAGAAAATTATTGGGAGAAAATTGTGTTCAATTATTTGAAGGGGTGTTTTGCAAAGAGAAATTGGGCATAGTTTGTGTTGCTGTAGCTGGTAAAACTATAGCAACAGCGTAAAAATTATAAATACTAAATCACGCAAGTTCTGATAGAGCTGTTCCACACTGGTACATCCCACCTTAGAAAGCAGTATACTTTCTGCATGAAGGGAATGTTCTTCTGTTTCTTAAATGTCTACCACAGGGGTCCTCAAACTTTTTAAACAGGGAGCCAGGTCACTGTCCCTCAGACTGTTGGAGGGCCGGACTGCAGGCCTCGGTATGAGTTGGCTGCTAAGCAGGACAGGCAGCGGTGGCAAAAACACCCGGCAGGCCAGATAAATGTCCTAGGTGGGCCACATGTGGCCCACGGGCCGTAGTTTGAGGACGCCTGGTTTACCATGATGCCATCTCTGTGTCTGGCACTTTTATATATCTACTCATTTTATTTGTTTTATGAAGAAATAGAATCTCAACTAATTAATTTTTTCAAATTAATTAATTATGACTCCATTGAGTCCCTATCCAGCTGACCCCAGGGTTCTTCCTTTATGCATCATATGTCACTGCTGGATGAAAAAGTTTCAGTTTCACAAAGGTGGATGGATTTAGTAATTCTTAGTATTAATTCTAATTCTAAAATCTGTGGTTGTATGAGAATGTCTGTTCATTTGTACCATGTGATATTTGCTGATCTGCAAATACTACTAAGCTATTCTATATTCTTCATAAGAAACTTTTCTGTATCTCCTGGCAATAGAGTTGTAATTTTAGTGATGGCACATAAGTTGATATCAAAATTATTTCAGAGCTAGCTTGTGTAACTATGCATGTTTTTGACTATGATCTTCAAATTCTGATAGGATATGGAAGTCATCAAGAGTTTGTCTTTAGACAAATAAGCCTTGTTCTGTAGATCGTGGATTTATGAGGCGGTGGGAGTAAGTACATCTATGCAAAATGTCCCACAGACAACTGGAAATACAGGTCAAGAGCTCCAGGGGTAGTTTGGAATTAGGTAGAGATTTACGAATTATCTGCAAAGAGGATAATTAAAGAAATGGGCTTGGATGTAATTTCCAAGGGAGCAAGGTTAGAGAAATAGAACTGAGGACACACTTTCTTAGGGTTTCCACATTTTGACATACTTAGTATTAATAAGATTAGAAGAAAAGGACAAATCTGTATGTTTGGGGAGGGGGAAAGAGATTAGGACCAGAGTGAAACATATTTTTCTTTGAGAAGCTTATATATTCTTTAGAGAGAAATTAAAAAAATGAGTACTTAGGAGCTAGATATTTTTCAAGCTATATAATAAAGCAAGTGGCTTAATTCTTAGACGAGGAGGGGAAAGATTAGTGAAAACGGCTTGAGAAAATAAAATATTTTTAAACCCATAGAAATTAAGGAAGCAATACAAGGTGAGAGAAGAAAAAGAGGCTTTGAATTAAATATTTTTATCATATTCTCACCTATGTTCACACTGGAAACTAAAATGGAACGGGAACTATGTACATGTAGTTTTTGGAAAGAATTGGATGGGGAAAAGTACTATCGGTTGAGTATCTCTTATCCAAAATGCTTGGCACTGGGTGTTTTGGATTTGGAATTTTTCTGGGTTTTGGAATATTTGCATTATACTTCTAGTTGATGATTCCAAATCTGAAATCTAAAATGCCCCAGTGAGCATTTCCTCTGAATGTCATGTTGCCATGAAAAGTGTTTCAGATTTTGGAATATTGTTGATTTTGGAGTTTTGAATTTGGGATATTCAAATTGTATATTTAAGAAGTTTCTGCAGTTAGAACTAGAAGCACAAAAGAGAATTTTTCAGCAAGCTTTGGGCAGTGGGTAAGGGTTAGGTTCGGGTCAGGTAACCTATTGAACGGGGAGTGGCATCTTAGCCACTTGTGCTTAGTATCTTTCTGTTGTGTTCCTCCTAGATTTTGAAATATTTACATTATGTTTACAGTTGATGTGAAATATTTCAAGGTTTATATGTATGCATTTATTTGTTTATTTATTTTCAGCCTATTTGATGGCTTTGCTGACGGACTAGGAGTTGCCGAAGCTATTTCTTATGTGGATCCTCAGTTCCTCACCTACATGGCATTGGAAGAACGATTAGCCCAGGCTATGGAGGTAAGTTAGTTACTGTGATTTTTGAACTATCATTTTAAACAGGGATTCGTTTTCTCAGCAGATAGTGAATAGTGATTGTCACCACTCACTGAATAGATTGTCAGCAGTATATGTATATAAATTACACTTGATGTCCTTCTGGTTTGCCTCAGAATTTTTTCTAAGTTTTTACTGCAGGCTCGGCACCTATAGCTCAACCGGCTAAGGCGCCAGCCACATACAGCTAAGGTGGCGGGTTCGAATCCCCAGCCCAGACCCGCCAAACAACAATGATGGCTGCAACCAAAAAAATAGCCAGGCGTTGTGGTGGGCGCCTGTGGTCCCAGCTACTTGGGAGGCAGAGGCAGGAGACTCTCTGAGCCCAGGAGTTGGAGGTTGTTGTGAGCTGTAATGCCACAGCACTCTACCCAGGGGGAACAGCTTGAGGCTCTGTCTCAAAAAAAAAAAAAAAAATAAGTTTTTACTGCACAGTGGATAATGTTTTGCTTATATTTACTAAATATATTTTCTTCCTCTATTGAAATATGTAGGTATAAGATTCTGAATAGTTTATACATACACACACATACAGGTTATTTGTGAAATGGAATTGAAGCTCTCTAAGATAGAGATAAAATCTGTAGATAGAAGGATAAAATCCATGGTTGAATGAGAATATCTGTTCACTTCCTTTCTTCTGGTCTCATAGCCCCCACATGCCATCCTTCTGCCTGATGTTGTCAGGAAATTTGCTCTCTCATCCTCATACCTGTACACCACTATGATAACTGTGGTGCATTTTGCTGCCTAAGTTTCTCTTCATTATTTGACCAAAACAGAAAAACTTGTTCTTTAACACATTTGCCTAAGATTAAAAGCCCAAGTATTATCAAGTTTGAGAATTACAACTATACCAGTGGATTTTATTATAAGATGTGTTTCTTTAAATCACTATTTCAAAGTGATTGCTAAAGTAGAGGAATAGTAATAACTAGTGAATAAAAATTAATAAAAGACAACTTTCAGGAGCATTATAATACTTTACATTTTCTGAGATTAGAATGTCCAGTTTGGATTGGTAAATTAGATAGTAGATAGACGACCTGTCCATCTGTGTATGGACACACGCACATACTTGCACACAAACACACTTAATATTTGTTCTACTTTGGCATCACTTTTTTTACATGTATAATTTTCATAGAGATCATTGCTTTCAATTATTCTTTATAGTATATGTTTTTCTCCAAGTAACCAAAGCAGAAAACTATGGCATTACGGAGAAAAAGTCAGAAAGAGTGTCATGAGACTTTTGCCAGATTATTTAACTTAACTTGCCAAAATAAAGATATAGCATGCTAATTTGGATCAGAAACATATAAAGAATTGCTAATTTCTGTCAAGGTTCATATCTTTTGAGTGCACAGTGGAATATATCAGTTCTAGGGTCTGGTTTCACAGTGATTATACAGTTACAGTTCTTACACTAGTGGTTTATGATTTCTTACAGTATGAAGAAGTGTTCAGCAGAAAATCTGTTTTATTATTTCTTACTAGTAGGGAATGTGACATTTGATGGGCATCTGTTTTTTTCTTTTTGAGACAGAGTCTCACTATGATATCTTAAAAAGATCCAGAGAGATTGGTCATGCGAGGCCATGCTAGGTAAAAGTACTAGCAGAGTGAACAAGGACAAGTAGCACGCAAGGAAGCTGTGTGTCGGGGGACTCCCGGTCCTGTGCACTGCTGCCTTCTGCTGAACTGCCCCTGTTGAACCTATTCTTTCCCTTCTGCCACTGTTTAATGCCTTTACACAGCTGCTTCACAGTGTAACAGCTTCCTCACATTTTAGTGCTCTGCTCTATTTTATTCGAATTTGATTAAAATGTTTTACCCCTAGAGAATTGATGTGTTTCCATCTTTCCAGAAATCTGTTTTTCTATGTCTAATGTGCATTTATTTAATAATTTATAAACACAGTGACTGAAATAAATTATAATTTATGATTTTCCTTTTTGGATTTGAGACTAACATCCTTTAAATGAAACAAAAACAAACAAAAAAATGCTTTCCTTTATTTGTTTGTTTCTCAAGCAGCCCTATCATCTTTTAGAAGTAGTTTTTGTTATTTTTCTAGTACTAATGTTTTTTTCCATGTAATGGCTTTTGGTGAATGTATTGCCAATATACATTTGTTTTATATTTATATCTTAATATGAATGAGGACAGGGCACATTATTGAACATCTTTAACTTTTTGAAATAATGGTATTAAAGCTTTCTGATTTGCAAAACAAATTTTAAACAAATACATATCCCTTTGCATGTTTATATTGATATCTGAATTTCTTTAGCATAAATCTGGGTACTATCATTTGCCTTTTATTTCTTTTCAAGCAGAATGTTTAACATTTTTATGTAAAAAATTAGTTTAAATTGAGTTACAATTAAGAGTAATAAATTGATCAGAGATAAACTATTGCAAATTTTGATTAAGTAATTAAACATAAAATTTTGCTAGAAATGAGTCTCTTAATGAGAGGCTTTTTTACCTTCCTAGTTACTTTGAATTTTATTTATTCCTAGAGTGAGATACACTTCAGTAGAAATTTTATTTCTGTTTTTTATTTTATGAATGTAAGCTTAAAAAACTTTGTTCACATAAATAAATTGGTAGGGTAAAAGGAGTTTATCATAGCATTACTACTCAGTTCTTCTGAGATGCTTGCCAGAAATTGCATTAACTTAAGTTGTTTAGACCCTCCTTCTATTTTGTTGAAATCAAGGGGTTGGAAGCCCCCTAAAAGGATTTGTTATTAAGTCATTAGAGTTCACTTTAACCCCAGTACTTTAGATTGCCTTTCTGAATAGGTAAGAAATATATTTTATTTACAAAATTGGAGAAAGATGAGTATAAATAAAACATGGAAACAGAGGACCACCATAATACTTTGACTGCAAGTACATGCTTATGCAGATCAGTTTAAGGAAAGATTACTTAAGAAATTGAACTGAAATTGGTTCCCTTGAGATTGTCCATGCCCATGGACTTCTGGGAAAGTCTTCACGTGCTCACAAGAGCATCGCATTTACACTGAGATGTGGGCAGGAGGAAAGCAATACCATGGAAACTAACAGCATGTGCATGGGCTTTTATGTTAGATAGGCTGCGTGTGACCTTGGATAATTCAGTAACCTGTCTAAGCTTTAGCTTGCTCATTTATAAAATGGGAATAATAAAATCTCCTCATGAGTTAATGTGAGATTGTGTAAAAACTTTAGCAAAATACCTGGTGTGGAGGTAAGTTCTCAGTAAGTGGTATATTCATAGGTATATTCAAATCAGCAGTCAACAAGTGGTATTCATCCGGCAAATCAGGATTCAGTTGTGATCATTCAAAATTGATTCATTCATTATAAATATAAATCTTAATTTTTTAAAAACTAAATTGTATTTTATTCATTAGAAACTAAATTTTGTGCTGACAAAGGATTATGCTACTTCAAACCTAGATGCATTTCAAGTTGGATTATTTAGGCTATTTAGCTGTCTTTCTGACACTAACTTTCAAAATGCAATAGAACCTCCATAATTGACCACCTCATTAAGTTGACCTAATTTTCACAGACTGGATATGCACCACTTGTGTATATCAGTGTGGTAGGCAAACTTCCTTATGCTGATCACTTCTGTACTTTGACCAGTTTATTACAGCACCTTAGGTGGTCATCTTACAGAGATTGTACTTTATATTGTATTGCTTAGAGATAGGTGCAGATTTTTGTATTTTTATAGATTTTCCTAGAACTGGCTATAAAATGGTTTCTTTCACTCTCATTTCTTTTAAGTAATCCCAGATCATCTTAAATACATGTCAGTATCAAGGGAATAAATTATTTTTACACATGAAATTCCAGGGTTTATCAGCATGGCAACTCTGCAGATAATCATCAGAGATAATGAACTTATTGAGACAAATACGTTTCAAAGCATAGTTAGCCTGGAATAACCTCCCCAAAGGAAAGTTACTATAGATGTAACCCTTTTTCCTTTATGTGTAGCATAGATGAGTTCTCACAAGCAGTTTCTATCTTGAGTACTACATAGGGGAGATTGTGATTGTAATTATTTGAGAAGGAAAGGGATAGATAGCAGTATCTTGCCTTCCATTTCCTATCTCCCTATGAGAAAATTTAATATAAGATGTTATTAACTATAACAGGGCCATAGAGTAACAAGAGACTGGGTAGTATGGAATAAAGACAATTTTAAAAGAATGTAGGAAACAGAGAAAGAATAGCCACCACGTGCCAGGCTGAGCTAGAATGACCAAGGAAGAGTCCCCAGTGCACTTCAGGGTTGAGATGCTGACCTTGATGGAAATGGCACAATTGCAGCCTGTTTTATGGCAGAGAAGTTGCTGTGGTGCTGTGCTGGCAGGGCTTGCTGGAAACTTGTCTCTTGGAATTGCTGGAAATAAGCCCTCTAGAGTACTGGGGAAAGCTCTTCATAGGGAGGTGTTTAATTGGAAGCCTTCTGCTGTCCAAAGTGGGTACTTGCTTCGGGAAGCTGCTGGCCCACAAAAGTTGGCTGCTAGAGAAAGGTGCAGGACTCTGGTGCTGGAGAAAGCCACAGTTGTCACAGAACCCTGTCAAGCACGCATACTGTGATCCAAAGCAAAGCCCTTTCCTGCCACAGTATCTCTTCAGCATCTTTCTGAACAAAGTTTAGTATCATGCCAGCTGTTAGAGGGAAATATTTAAATGGCCTAGATTTTCACAGAGCTGACCAAAATAGTGAATTTGGATTTGAGGAGTAATGATTCCAACTGGAGCAGTCCCTTCCTTTGATGACTTGGCTTCCATATCCACCTTGCTATGTCTGTTGAACTTCCATCCAAAAATACAACTGTTTTCCTCCCTAACAAGGTTAACAGCTCATTCTTACAAATGAAGAGTTGTTTCCTCTTTCCCCAGAATTAGCACATATATAATCCCAACAGTAATTGTATTCATCACTAGCTCTGCTGATCACGCCAAAATTTAGTCACAGTCACACTGAATATTCTTTTATATAAAGGCTAAATTGCATTAACTTCCAACAATTAGTATATGAAATTGAAATGAG
Source organism: Galago senegalensis (assembly GCA_963575145.1). Lineage (NCBI taxonomy): Eukaryota > Metazoa > Chordata > Mammalia > Primates > Galagidae > Galago > Galago senegalensis. Next base: position 23,727 of record CAUYTI010153377.1, read on the forward strand.
AAGGGGAAAGAAAAGTAAAATGTTTAACATGTATAAGTAAACATACACATAAAATAAGCAAATAGAAAGTATATGAAGCTACTAGTCCTTGTGTCTGTATTTGGTCATGAGACTGTTCTGTTACCATGGTTTCCTTCTCCCATGGCCTGTTTCATATTTTCCTTGCTTTCAGCCAAGACCTTAGCTAGTTAGGATTCTTCATTTGGTAGAGTGACGCAAACCTGAATTAGTAAAGTATTGAATCTTCAGTTCTTTCTTTTTTTGGCGTTTGTAGTTTTCTGGCACCTTTATGGTTGAGCATGGAAATACTAAGAGATGCAAGTAGTAAGATCACAGGGTTTTTAAGTGAAAAAGTCTAGTCTATGGAGAACAGACTACTTTCACAGGTAAGAGGAGGCTTAGAGTGATGAAGATTCAAGATTGTTGGTTTCATCCAAGTTCAACCAAATGTCCCCATTCTACCTTTAACCAGTCAGAACAAGAGAAATTGGATGAGTCTGAGAATTCAATTTCTCATTTTAATTAGGCATTCTAACAATTAGATTTTATGTTTGATTTTTAGAAATAGGAGCTTCTTCTAGGTCTGTTATGGATGCTCTCTGCTTCTCATACTCTGTTCTGAGAGGTAACAGACCTGAGTCTGTAATTTTCTCTGTAAGTGCACAAGGGCACTCAAAATAATCTACCCCACGTCACACTTTTTATAGTCAAATCACTACAGCTGTAAGGCCAAGTGTTACAGCTATCTGGGCTCCCAAGACACATGTTTCCATTGCTGCTTTATCAAAGTCATCCACCATGATAGTTTAATTAATTGTGGTACCACTATAGGCTATGGATTAATAGCATCCCATTCTCCCTGGCAGGGAGCTCAGCACTGAGCTTAAGCCCAGAGGCCCAACCAAACCAAGCCCAAATCTATTCTTGAAATTATGTATCCTGGGAGCACACCTAATAACCAGTTTACTATCTGGGCTCAGTCACAAGAGGAAAAGAAATACAATAATTTGAATCGGGAAAGTTTAATATAAATACTAACTACAACGGGATTAGAGTACCAAGGGCTTGCACTGTAGGAAGTAAAGTGAACTCTAAACAACATAAGATTGATTAGCAGGTTAAAGGAACAGCTTTAGAGCTGAAAGATAGCACCCTTCTTCACCCCCAGGCTAAGATCCAGACCTTGTTCAGGAGGACATATCTATGGCTCATAGAAGGGTATTTATGGTATGCTGACAGAACTTACTAGAAATCTGCCCTCTGGAATGTGGCAAAAGTGTGCTTTTGGGGGCACTAAAGAAACTGTTCTCAAAGGGGTGACTGACTGAAAACACTCTGCTACAAAACCACCCATGGCCAGTGCCAAGGAGAAGTTGCTAGCCAGCTCACCCTGCAATTGTCAGACACTAGAGAAGCTGCCTGTGCTTCAGGAGCCAGGCCCTGGAGGAATTTGGTATTGAAGAAGCCACCTTTGCACAGGGAAGCCTTGTATGTTGCAGGGGCAAGCCAAGGGAACCTCAAAGCAATATCCTTTCTTCCTGCAGTATATGTCCAGCACCTTCTACTGACAAAGTTTAAAAGATCTTGTCAGCTGACAAAGGGAAACTATTTTAAGGGGGCTAGATTTTCACAAAGCAGAAGCAAAAGGTGAGTTTGGAACTGAGAGACATTAATTCACTTACATTATTTCAGTGCCTCTCTGCAACTCTTGAGTCCAATTTGATGTTCAGTACTATTAACTACATTAACTTATGAGGAATGCTTTTGCTTTTTCCTTTTTTAGTCCTGATTTTGCTTTGGTCTTGGTCCAAAGCCAAGTAGTAATCCTCTATTGTAAGTCATCTCGAATTCTTTTTGGAAATATCTATGGTAGAAGCCTAAGTGTACACACATATATAAAATACTATGTTTGCCATCGAAAAGAGCACAGTGTTAGCTGAATTACTTCTCTACGTGGAAAGCCAATCTGTTCATTTGTTTGTTATTATGATAAAATAAACATAACATAAAATGTATTATTTTAACCATTTTCAAGTGTGCAATTCAGTGTTCCTAAGTACATTCACATTGTTGGAAACAATAACTTCCCATTATCCTCTCTCTCCAGCCCCATGCAGCCACCATTCTACTTTCTGTCCTTGTGAATTTGATTATTTAGGTATCTCATATAAGTGGTATACCATATTTATCCTTCTGTGATTGGCTTATTTTACTTAACATGTCTTCTTTATTAATGATCATTATTTTAAAAACATTCCAGGGGAACAAATGTTTTTGGTTATGTGGATCATTTTTCGTTATGCTTGAGTCGTGGCTCTAAGTGTTCCCATTACCCATGTAGTGTTCAGAGTACCCCGTAGGTACATTTTCACCCATCCCCTCCTGCGCCCTCCCTGCACTTGATTTGCCCTGGTTTTGCTTCCCTCTATACACATGTGTGTTCATCAGTTAGTTCCAGCTTAATAGCAAGTACATGCGGTATTTGATTTTCCATTTTTTAGATACTTCCACTTAGGGTAATGGTCTCTAGTTCCATCCAAGTTGTTGAAAAAAGCCTTAATTCATCTTTCATGGCTGAGGAGTACTCCACAGTATAAATATACCACATTTTGTTAATCCATTCATGATTTGATGGGCACTGGGTTGATTCTACATCTTTACAAATGTAAATTGTGCTGTAATAAAAATAAGGATACAGGTGTCCTTTGATAAAATGGTTTCTTTTCCTTTGGGTATATACCCATTAATGGGATAGCTGAATCAACAGTAGGTCTACTTTTAGTCCTTTAAAGAATCTCCATATCGTTTTCCATAGAGCTTTTACTGCTTTATAGTCCCTTCAACATTGTATGAGCATTCCTTTCTCTCTGCATGTCTGCCAGCATTTATTATTTTTAGACGTTTTATAATAATAAAATCCATTCCAACTGGGGTAAGATGGTATCTCATTGTGGTCTTAATTTACATTTCCCTGGTGATTTGTGATGCTGAGCATTTTTTCTTGTGTTTATTGGCTGTTTGTCTATTTGTAAAAAAGCTTCTGTTCATGACTTTTGCCTACTTTTTAATGGGTTTTTTTTTTCTTGCTGATTTGCTTGAGTTATTTGTGGATTCTTATATCAGACCTCTATCAGATATATACCCTGTGAATATTTTCTCCAATTCTGTAAGTTGTCTTTTAGTTCTGCTGATTATTTCCTCAGCTGTGTATAAGTTTTTTAATATAATCAAGTCCCATTTACTTGTTTTTGTTGCTGTGATTCCCTTTGGGATCTTGTTCACACATGACTATTTAAAAAAATTTTCCAACATTTTCTTCTAGAGTTCTTATAGTTTTATGCCTTAAATTTAAGTCTCTCATCCATCTTGAATTAATTTTTGTGAGTGGTGAGAGATATGGATCCTGTTTCATTCTTCTGCTTTGGCTATCCAGTTCTCCTTGCATCATTTATTGGATAGGGCTTCTTTTCCAGTGTATATTGTTGTCAACTGTGTCAAAGATCAATTAGCTATATGTGGATGGTTTTATATCTAGGTTCCCTGTTCTGTTCCGTTTGTCTGTGTCTCTGTTTTTGGCCTACACCATGCTGTTTTAGTTACTATAGGCTTACAGTATAGTTTGAAATCTGGTAATGTTATGTCTTCTGATTTGTTATTTTATCTTAACTGCTTTGGCTATTTTGGCTCTTTTCTGGTTCTAAATGAAGCACAGAATTATTTTTTCTAAATCTGTGAAATACGCATTGGTATTTTAACGGGGATTATATTGAATCTGTAAATCACTTTGGGTAGTATGGATATTTTAACAATGTTGATTCTGCCAGTGCATGAATATGAAATGTTTTTCTGTTTACATACTTTATTAATTTTCTTCCTCCTTCCTCAGTGTTTCATAGTTTTCTCTATAGACGTCTTTCCTTCGTTAAATATATTCCTAGATATTTTGTTTACCTTGTGGCTGTTATAAATGGTATTGAGTCTTTGAATTCAACCCAGCTTGATCATTACAAAATGTTCTGTAAATGTCTCTTAGGCACATTGTTATGTTTAAGTCTAGTGTTTAATTTCTTCTTGGATGATCTGTATAGTTCTGTCAGTGGTATGTTGAAGTCCCTGATGCTTTTTATCTCTTTGCTTATCTAGTAGAGTTTGCTATGTGGGTGCTCTTGGCTTAGATGCATGTCTTCCTGTTGAATTGCTCCCTTTACCATTATATAATGACCATCTTGGTCTTTCTTTGCTATTGTTTATTTAGAATCAGTTTTATCTGATATACGTGGAATATTTTTTTTCGTCCCTTCACCTTTAGTCTGTATGAGTCTTTATGGATTAGATGTGTTTCCTGGAGACAGTGGATACTTGAGTCATATTTTTTCATCTGTTTAACCAACCTGTCTCTTCAGTGGGACATTGAGACCATTTATGTTGATTGATAGAATATGTGAGATTCTGTTTCTATTCATCCTATTGGGAAATAACCTTATTGCTTTATCTTTTATGCTGTTTTGTATGAGCTCTGAGCTTCAACTTTGGGGTAGGTGTCTTTTATACTGATTATGTATAAACACTTTTGAGTATGTTCTGCAGATTAGGTCTGGTTTTGACAAATTCCCTCAGTGTTTTCTTGTTTGGAAAAATCTTTATTTCTCCTTCATATATGAAACTTACTTTTGCAAAATGCAAAATTCTAGGCTAGCAGTTCTTTAAGAAGACTGAAGATGGGACCCAGTCCCTTCTGGCTTGCAAGGTTTATGTTGAAAAGTCTGCACTTAGCCTAGACCAATTTTCCTTTGTAAGTTACTTGATATTTTTACCTCACAGCTCACCGAAGTTTCTCCTTTTTGTTCACTTTGGCCAGTCTGATGACTATGTGTTTTGGTCATTGCCTGTTTGCAATGAGTCTCCTAGGTGGTCATTGAGGTTCTCGTACCTAGATGTTTAAATCTCTAGCAAGACGAGGGAAATTTTCCTCAGTCATTCCCTCAAATAGGTTTTCCAGCCCTTGTGTGTTTTCTTCTTTACCCTGAAGGATGTCTATGATTTTTGTATTAGGCCATTTTACATAATCCCGTTTTTCTTGTAGGTTTGTTCATTCTTCTTAATTCAAAATAGTTGTCTTTAACCTTCGATAGTCTTTCTTCTGCCTGGTCTAGTCTATTCTTAAAATTTTTTGCTATGTTTTATATTTTCTTTGATCTCATCATTAAATTTTTTATTTTTCTGAATCTTTTGCTTTCTGTTTTTTCATTTTTCTCTTGAATTTCATTGATTTTCCTTACAATCCGTTTTGGAACTCTTTATCTTCCATTTCAGTGTTTTCATTTTGGTTGGTGTTCTTTGCTGGAAAGCTGGTATTTTCTTGTGGTTTTTTAATACTTTGGTAGTTATTTTGCTGGGTTTTGTTTTTTTTTTTAATTCTGGGGCTGCTGTGACTTCTTATTTTTCAATTTTCTTTTGTATAAATGGGGCTTTCCCTAGCCCCCCTTTTCAAAGCAGTAGCATATGTTGGGTAAAAACCTTTGGCTTTTCTTATGGGTTCTTGGATAGCCATGTAGGTTCTAAATAGATGTATAGATGTCTTGGTTGTAGATATCCTTAGTTTGGTGGAATTTTCAATTGCCAGTTGTTTGTAGGAAGATCTCCTATCTCTCTTTGATGACAGAAAAAGGAAGTCTTTCAATTCTTCTCTTTCCCCAGCCCTGTGGTCTCCTTAACAATGTAAATTATATTTGCATACCCAGTTTAATCTCTGAGACAGTAGGTAGTGCTTTGGATAAGAATCAACCACAACCCTGTGTGACTGAGTCAGTAAATGCTATAAAGGGCTGTGCAAAATTGGCTTCCCTACCAGTAGGTGGCACTTGCCAGAAGGAACAAGGTTCATTTTGTTTCTGCGACCTGTGAGTGTCTCTAGCTCCAATGCCCCAGGCAATAGATAGGGTCCTAGAACTTCTAGATGAGTCTTTATTCTCCATCATAACAGAGATTGGTAAGGGAGTTGGATGGGGTGGGGTTGGGTAAGATTGTCCTAGGTTTTACAAAACCTGGTAAGGTAGCTGTTTTGATAGGGTCAAAAGTCCTCCCAGCTTCTGGGGAAAACTGCAAGGGAGGGGCTGAAGTGGCCCTACACAGCCAGAAGGCTTGCTTGTGAAGTCAAGGCATCTGCAGTTCATACTCTGGCTTTAAAAGTGAGTTTCACTTTTTCCCCCCTTCCCTGCGCCATGTCTCCTCCACCATCTGCCAGCTTATGGAGCTCAAACTAGTTAAGCTCCCTCAGGATGGCACCGTAGGCTGGGCGCTTTCTTATCCAGGATTTCACCCTGGGCTGAGAGGATGGTCTTCCTGTGAGGGGAGGGCTTCTTCATGAGTTGCTGTATCTGGGACCCATGCTGCACTCTGGTTTCAATTCTACCCATACAGGCTTCCTCACTTCCTGAGATTAATTCACAAATCTCCCATCTGTGTGCTTGATCAACGTGATCAAGTCCTAATTATGGGATCTGGCCTATGGGCCTGACCCCAGGTTCCCAAAGACCAATTCCTCATTGTGCCAGGGAGAAGCATCCTGGTCCTGAGTTGCCTACGGGGTGCTGAAGCAGGTGGGATGTCCCTCTGCCTTGAGGTTCACTCTGTTCTTGCTCTGACAGAGTAGTTGAGTAGGCAGCACCAGGGAGGGCCAGTGAGCAGGGATGTTAAAGTTTAAGCACCTAATAGTCTTCCTCAGGTCTTTAAGAGGAAAGGTTTGAGCCCCTCTCTCTGTGAAAGCCCCTGTGTGTAGCCCAAGGGTAAACAGCAGCTCCTAAGAGCCCTGGCTTAGTCATCTCTCTCAGCAGCAAAGAGTGGGAGAGGGGAGGAAAATAATCTGGATGGAGGAAAGATTATACTCTTGACTGTCTCTGTCACCATCTCTGGAAGGCAACCCACCTGGAATGGCCAGGCTCTGGGGGTCATGCAGGACCCACCAGCCCCTTGTGCCTCCCACATTACAGGCTGGGGCTGAGTAATGTTTGTGTGAGAATGAGTAAGATGAAACGGGGGCTACAGCTCCCTGAGGAGGACAAAGGCACACAGCGGTTGGAGAAGCAATACGGTCCCTGCCATCTTGGCTCAGGTCTGTGGTGACAAAACCATCGCAGTGGGGCTGGCAGGCTGGTGCTTTATCCAAGAAGCTCCCAATTCACTGGCAGTAATGGCTTTGGGGCTTCTGAGAGTAGAAAGGCTCTCTAATAGTTTGGGAGCCTGCTGACTGCCAAAGATGTGGGGGAGGGAGAAACAAACTCCTCACCTACCCTTTTCACTGGACTCCAAGCCTTTTGGGGTTGTTCTCTGCTGATACCTTGCTCTTTGTTTGACTTTGCAACTTCTTCCTTCAGAATTTCTTGTAGGTTCCTGGCACTTTCTCTTGGCATTGCATGCGATCCATGATTGATTGTTTTTCATCTAAATTTTTTTTTCTTTGTGAGACAATCTGTCAGCTGGTGTCTCTGGTCAGCCATCTTCAAAATGGTCCTAATGTGATGTTTTCAAGGTTCATCAGTGTTGTAGCATGTGTTAGAATTTCTTTTTTTTCAAGGCTGAACAATATTCTACTATGTATATATACACATACCACATTTTGTTTATGCATTCATCTATCAAGGAACACTTGGTTTGCTACTATCTTTTGATTTATTCTTGTGAATAATACTGCAGTGAACGTGGATGCACAGACCCCTGTTTGAGTCCATGCTTTCAGTTCTTTGGGGTACATAACTCTGGGGTAGAATGGTTGGATTACTATATAATTTTGGTTTTTCATATATTTTTTAAGAATTGCCATTATGTTTACATAGCAGTTGTACCGTTTTGCTTTCCCACCAGCAGAGGGGTCCTGGTTTTTATAGTTGTCAAATCTACTTCTACTTTTTTCTCCTTAAAGTAGATTAAAATTAAGGTCTTTCACAGCTCTGTCTTAATGATTCTGCAATTAGGATATAATACCAACCAGTAATTATTAAATTGTATAATAATTATTTGAGTACATTAGCAGTTCAGAAGGAAGAACTAGTATAATCTGAGGCCACTGACATAGGCTTCATGGAAGAAACAGACTTACCCAGTCCCAAAGGAACTGATAAGACTTAAAGGATAAATTGAAATCACCAGGCCAAGGAAGCAGTCTGTGCACCAAGAATGTATCATTGTACAGGTGGCAGGCAAAAAGAAAAAGTCCCACCTGCTATACTAATCTAACTGGAGTCAGAAAGGATGAGGGTGACTCACACGTAATGTTCTTTCTGTCTTATTTAGAACAGTCATTTTGTATAGGCATTTGGAGCCCTAAGTGAAGTTCACAGCCCAGAGAACCTAGTCATATTTGTGAACTGGCAGTGTGACTATGCTGAGTCTGTACCAGTAGTAGACATTGCCATTTGGAAGCACACTCTTTGCCTCCACACCTTCAACATCTAGTCACCTTAGTCACATCTTATCTTTAATGACTTTGTCCTCTCGAAAGTGTTTACTTTCTTTTGTACTATTGATCCCACACAAGAGCTCATAGTTGGAAGTATTTAACCCCTTCTCAGAAAATACAAATATGATAGGCAAATAGATGATTATTGAGACACATAGAAACTAATTTATAGCTTTCATAGGAAAGCTATAACCTAATTATAGCCTTAGACTATGGAGAGGGGGTAGGGAGAGGGGAGGGGACGGGGTGAATGGGTGGAGGGTGATTGGTGGGGTCATCTCTATGGTTTATCTTACAAGGGTATAAGTGAATCTTTCTAAAAGCAGAGTATGAATGTCTTAAAAACTAAGAAAATGACATGAAGGCTACGTTAACCAGTTTGATGAGAGTATTTCAAATTGAATATGAAAACACCATACTGTACCCTGTGATTGCATTAATGTACATAGCTATAATTTAATTTAAAAAAAAAAGAAATTGTTTTTGTTTTGTGAAAAGTTGGGCTGTGTTTGTGTGTTTGATGTTTTAGTTTGAAGGTGATTGTGGTAGTTCCTTTGGGAAGGGACAAAAGGAGCAAATGAAGCAAACCAAACAGGAAGAAAATAGTGGTGATATAACTTTGGCAGATAGTTTAAGAAATAGTTTTCTATTACTGTTTCAAAGTATTTTCTAACAAAATATTTTAACTTTTCTTTTCAGACTGCCCTGGCACATTTAGAATCTCTAGCAGTAGATGTTGAGGTGGCCAATCCACCAGCCAGTAAAGAAAGCATTGATGGTCTTCCAGAGACCCTTGTTCTTGAAGATCACACTGGTAAGGCAAAGTTGGTTTCAGATGTTGAAAGATACTTTGTATATTTAAGTGAATTATCAGTGTACCTAGAAGATGAAAGTGACTATTCGAGATTTTTATTACATTTTCTATAGAAACCAGATGCTGATAAACTTTTGATTGGTAGACAAGTATTTTAATTTATTAAGTAATAGGCTGAGACAAATATTCCCTAGTCAGCTTTTCTACACAAGCAACATTTACTAAATTCCAAATTGTCATCTATTAGACAGAACCATGTTTTCCAGTTAAGTGATCTAAGTTTGGTTTGTTTGTCTTTCATAGGGATCCATGAGCATAATATGTTGATTTTCAGTTTTTTTAAGTTGGACTTTATGTGATTAATAGATCTAAATTGTTGATTTCAGCTATTGGTCAGGAGCAGTGCTGTCCAATCTGTTGCAGCGAGTATATTAAAGATGATATAGCAACAGAGCTGCCCTGTCACCACTTTTTTCACAAACCTTGTGTCTCAATTTGGCTACAGAAGGTGAGTTATAGAATTATGTTCTTTAAAATTAATACTTGAATAGTTTCTCCTACAAGTTAATGATAATAGTATCTTTTAAGCCTATTTATGTATGTATGTACAGAGCTTTTTAATACAGTGTTAAAAACTGGTTACCTTTAGGGACAATATGGAACTATTGTACTTTTGCAATTAACATTGTCTGAAAAACAACAGACAACACATTTTTGATTACCTTAGGAATTGATTATATATCTGAAAAATGACTTTAAAATATTAGAAGTATGATCATACTCCTTAAAATTATAAGTATAATCCTTTCAATTAGAAGTATAATCATAATCCTTAAAATTTGGTGTTTACAAAAATATCTTAAGCAAAGAAGCTTTTGACATTAAAGTATTGTAACAGTGTATAAATATTCACCTAATATGTGTTGATGTCTCTGAAAATGCATATGAGTGATATTTAATAACCTACTAAGTACCTTATTCTCTTTTGTATATATTATCTTTAGATACTAACCCAATAAATTTAAGTATATTTGACTTAAAAGAAAGAATTGTACTTAAATCTTCTCTGTGAGTTCTTTTTGTATGTAAAGAATGTTTATGTCCAGCTCAATAGGAATTCCCAAATCACTGTCCCAACTGCGTGTTCGTGGATCTAGCAGTCTCTCTTCTCTGTAACTGCTCCCTTTCTTTGCTCTTCCACTCCTGCTCCCATTTCATCCTTCTCTAAACTTCTTAAAAATCTCTAAAATTCAGTGTAGAAATGTTCTCTGTCTCTTTATTAAATCAAATATATAATTTAGTTGTTGATGTTAGCTTCTGTTTTATGTCTGTATGCATATTTAATTTGTACTTCAGTTTGATGTTCTACTTTTACAAAACTTTACTTGGATATTTTTCCATTTGCTACAATCCTTTGTCTCTTTACTTCTGCTTAGCTCCCCTTCTTTCTTCCTCACTATCCCACTCCCCCAACTCCCATAACTGCTATTTCTGTCTAGGAGTATGCACAGCCACACTTCTCGGTTGCTGAAACCATTCTAACTATGTGGTATCAAGAAGGTTTTTTTTTTTTTCTTTGCACTTTTTGGCTGGAGCCAGGATTGAACCCACCACCTCCGGTATATGGGGCTGGCGCCCTACTCCTTTGAGCCACAGGCACCGCCCTCAAGAGGTTTTTTAATTATTATTTTTCATAGGATTGTGCTATAGTTTTTAATACCTTAATCTCAGGCAGTTTTTTTTCCTATTTGAATTTTAAGTTACTTTATTTATTCATTTCTCTCCCAAAAAAGAATTTATTTTAGGATTATAATTATGATTATGTTAGATTTATTGGTTATTTTTAGAGGATTACGCTAAGACACCTTCAGAGTTAGATTGGCAGAACACAGGAAACATCCCTCCATGGACGCTCATTGGAGTCAAGACCGGAAGCTGTATGAGTGGTTACTGTGGACTTTTTTGTCTCTAACTTTATGTCATTTGTTGAAGGATACTGATGAGGATATGTGTATCACATAAGTGAGATAACCCATAGCACCTAGCAGGTGGGAAGTGTCCAGTGACTGTTAAAAATCATATCAGATGAAAGCTGTTATGAGAAATTAGAGACGTTTTTCTTTTATTAACAAAGTCACAAACACAAATTGATGATGATACAAGTTACAAAGACCAGCCAGCAGTTTTAAAAAAACAAAATGTGCCAACGTAATTGAGATTTGATAGGTCTTACCTACGTGGAAGTCTTGTGTGTTTTAAGTCTGTGAAACTTCCTGGCATTCTGGATTCTAAATTATTTTTAAAATACTATCTTTTCTCTCTCCCCTTCCTTATAATTTGGGAAACGGTTTTTTTGGTAATTTTTCTTAACCTGTTTATTTGGCGTTATGTTGGTACAGCCTAGATGGCTGTATCACACGATATACCTATGTCTAAGGTTTTTATAAAGGTTGAAGTAAATAGTCCATAATGAATTTAGTAATCACATAGTGTGGGGAAAGTAGCAGTGAAGTTATTAATAATTAAAGATAGAATTCAGTAACAAAGAACTTTCAGTGCCTTGCTGATGGTGGTTGTGGAAGTGCTATTAAAATTAGTGAGAATGCAGAAAATGTGTGTGTGTACCTGTATCTGTTGAGGTCCGTTTCTCATTTCACTTCTACTCCCACACATCAGCCCTGCAACCCTTGTTACCTTAAATATTATTGTATTTACTTAATTTCCTTGCCTCCATTAGAGGTGTCTGCTAAAATGTAGTTCTAATCATGTTATCTACATTCTCATAATAGAGAGACACTGAGACTTCCAGTCACCTGTGGAATAGTGTGAAGTTTCTGTCGTGGCTTTTAAGGCCTTCTGTGATCTAGACCCTGGTTGGTCCCTCTAGATTTACTCTTCTGTACATTTGCTCGTGAAGCCTGGCATGATCTTCCCTTACACCACACCCTCTATAAGATTAGACAATCTAGGTAGGCCCAGCTTAAACTCCACTTTTTCTGTCCTTAATAAACCCTTTCTTTTTCAGATTTCAGAAGTGCTGTTTGTGTCCCTGCTGTGTGTTAGGCACTGATAGATGATTCCTGTATACTTTCTATCTAGTCCTCACAGTAACTCTAGGATATGCTGCTATTCTTATTCCCACTTGCAGTGAGTGTTACTTGTCCAGCATTATACAGCGCGTATGTGTTTGACCAAGACCACACTCATCTATTTGACTCTAAAACAATGTGAGGGCCCAATCTGTGTGGTTAGTGCATGGTGATTATTTGCAAATTGAATTCTTGAATTACAAATATTATCTATGGATTATAATATTGAATTACACTTGACTTTTCTATAATCGACAGTAATCACTTTCTCTCCTGTTTAGTAACAGCTTAATGTGAGGTATTTCCTGGTTTCCTTTGGGGAGAAAGTTCCCAAGATACAGTTCTTTGTCACCTCCAACAGCATGGTCTCTTTGGGGAAAAGCCCAGATTTGAAAAGGGATGATCTCTATAATCCTCCATTGGCCCTAAGGTGTTACACTCCTAGTGTAACTGCTTCCTTCTTCCCACATCTATAGTTGATTGTTTCAGCATTTAGAAGGCACCTATCTTACCTTTTTGGAAATTCAGGGCTTATAAAGGTCTGAGGCTCTTTTGCTTTGACAAGTCTGTGCTAGACTAAAGTGAGGTTTTAGTGTGATAAGAGAAGTCCTGGAGGGAATGATTTGGTGTGAATTAAGCAGGTCTCTGGTTTTTCTTATATGTGCACAATGGATTAAATAATGATTTGATTCAGATCATTGCTAGCTAAACTCTGACTTCCTCGTATATGTGCATCATGATTCTCTGCTCACCTTCTATCACAGCATCGTGTGTGCAGGCTTTTAATTAAAACTTACTAAATGAAGGAGGAATGATACTAAAGGTGCAAACAATTGAGAGACCTTGGTTACTCTCTCTGATTAGTCTAATGGAGGTGCAGAGGAAATAGCATTAAAATTTAGTTTGTCTATATTGTGTTGCTTTGAAGTTTTTTTAGTTTTTAAGAACTTGATTGGTTATTAGGGTAATGATACTGTTTTTTCTTTATTAAGTTACTTGTGTGGCTATTGTTCCTGGTGGTTCTCAACTTGTTTTTTTTCTCCAGTCGGGAACATGCCCTGTGTGCCGCCGTCACTTCCCACCTGCAGTTATTGAAGCATCTGCAGCTGCCTCCTCCGACCCTGATCCTGATGCTCCTCCTTCTAGTGACAGCACCGCAGAAGCGCCCTGAACCTTACCAGCTGAGATGCAATCGTCTATTGAAGTAAATCTGCAAATTCCTTCTAAATATGATGTGCAAATAATTATATATAAATATATTTAAAAATGCTATATATAGTATATGCCATAGTTTAGAAAGAGAATATTCACCTTTCTAAACTAAATTTAGGTTTGCAGGAAGTACTAAATGTTTGCAAGCTGAATGTTGAAGCAGTGCATCCATTTTGTTTAGTTAAATTAATTATAAAGTCAAGCTTATGAGTTAACTCTCTCCAGATGAAATATCATCTGTGTGGCAGACATTTGGCTTTGTCTATAAAACTGTCACTAAGTGGTGATAATTAAGTTCTCCTATCTGCAGCAAATGTGAAGACTCTGATCACAACAGAAGTATTTGGTTTCATTGGAAATAAAACAAATTCTAAAGCATGCTTTTTCACTGGTCCCTTTGCTTTTGCTACATCAAACCTCTTGGTTTATAATACTGAGACTTTTTTAGATGTCTTTTCCATCTTTGTTTAAAATTAGGACTTCAGAATGCCAAAAAAGGCTAAAAGTTTGGCAAGAACATCACAAAATTTTAAAATCATAGATATAACTCCCCTGAAATGCTTAGGTAGTAAATTATTTAATGAAACAGTGGATGTGCTTAACATGAAGTTAGTAAAGCATGTGAAGAATCTTGTGTGCTCAGTACAGTGAGATGAATTAGATGGCCTCATGAAACCCTTTCTAACCTCTCATCCAACCTATTTCTCCTTTGATAAAAAGGTCCAGAATACTCAAGGCACATCTGTTTAATAAGTATTGAATATAGTTAGTTTAAGGTAGTTTTGGTTCTGTGATATTTTGGAAAGGCTGGTAACTTTCGGAGGGTCATCTTTGTGACTGTGTAACCCCAAACCAAGACGCACGGCTTCTCCTT